>QAXK01009075.1:0-10938 GCA_004335735.1 Chlorella sp. KRBP | reverse complement strand
AGAGTTTTGCAGTTGGCGGCGTCTGGAATGGGTAGGCGTTGCTTATATGAGCTTCTGCCACAGGTGTAACATGAATGAATGAATGAATGCTCAGGCAACAACACCTTGCGCACAGTGCCAACCACCCAGCAACACTGTAGGCACACCACCAACCAAAAGCACATAGCCAGCAAGCACCCACAAGAGGAACCAATGCTTGCACACCACCACTGCTATACGACAAAGTAGTAGAACGCACACCAGCAGTGGTCCCTGTTGCCGCACCAGTCCCCCTTACACCCAACCACCAACTACACCACAAGCACGCCAGAACATAAGGCCACAGCACATGCCAGCAGACACCCATATGAGCAACCAATGGTTCCTCACATTCATTCATTCATTCATGTTACACCTGTAGCTGAGGCCCAAAAGAGCAACGCCAGCCCCTTCCTGACACCGCAAAAAAGTACTGAACTCACATGCACCACCGCACTGCTATAGGTCAAAGCAGTTGATTGGAAACCAGCAGTTGCCCCTACTGTCAACCAGTCCCTTTGCCCCACCCACAGGCACAATGGTTCTCAAGGCCACAGCATCACCATGCCCCCGCAGGAGCAACCAACGTTTGCGCACAAGCACCACCACACTGTTATATGACAAAAGTAGTTGAATGGATGCCACCAGTAGCATTTGCTTGTCACCAGTCGCATTGAACCCCCACCACAAACCACCCCACAGGCACATTAGAATTCAAGACCACAGGCATCACCATGCACCCATAGGAGCAACCAACGCTTGCACATAAGCACCACTACACTGCTACAGGACAAAGCAATTGAGTGGACACCACCAGTGGCATCTGCTTGCCACCACTCCCCTCGCGCCCCCACCACAAACCACCCCACAGGCACGGTAGATCCACTACAACTGTGCATGCCAGTAGACCCCCAAAGGAGCAGCCATTGGCGGCCTCACTCAGCGGGTTGCTGTTGCAAAGAGAACTGCGGTTGCCGGTGAACTTGCATGCCGCCGATGAGGATCTTCTCGACATTATGCTTCATGATGGCACTGGGCTGAGATCCTTCGGGGCGCATCACCCGCATGCCAACGTCGTAAACCTCTTTGCGAGTGTTGTGCTCGTACAACGTGGATGGGGGCTTGGTCTCATTGTCCTCCTTCAGGCCCCACAGGAACGTCTTTGCCAACCGCCAGCGACCTTGCCACGTGGGCTCGAGCCACGCATCGAACTTTGTGGCCCATGGGAAGTTTGCCTTGGCCATGCTGGTCGCTGCGAGGCCGTTTGACTGGCAGGCAAGCTCAGCTCGGTACACGGCGTCAATCGAACGGGTTAGGGCTGCCAGAGTGAAGGTGATGCTGAGGGCGTTCAGGCTGGACACGATGCCGTGCTGGTCCAGCTTGTCAATGTTGCCAATGGTCAGCAGTAGTATTGCCAGCACCGACATCCCCATGCTCGCCATCAACGCCTCACGTGCATCGCGCATGCGGTTGCACGCCGACTCCACTTGTTGGAAGCACTGACGGATGTAGCCCTGCTTGGCATCCGTATACCCTGCTGGGGTCTTCCCGTGGTTGATCATATATTTGAGTGTGCATATGGGCTGCAGACACCAGGTGTAGAGCGCTCTGACGTTCTGGTCCCTCACAGCATCATCAAGGCCCGCCTCTGCCTCCCCTGGCGCCGCAAGACCTTGAAAGCTGTGCCGCGTTATGTGGTTGTCAACGACACAACACATGATGACATGGCCCCAGTCCGAGAGGTTGCAAACCGACATGCGCTTGATACTCGAGTCCAGAGCTTTGGGCACGATGTAGTTTGCCAAGTAGAGAACGGCACAGATGTGCAGCAAAATGAGGCCGCAGGTGGCCAGTCCTGAGGCCCACCAGTATGTACCAGCATTCACGTCTCCCACTAGGATGAGGGCAGCCACCGCCAAATTGGCTACGGCCCACGTGATGTTGAGAGTCACCACACCAGCCATTGGGCGCATCGTGCAGTGAACATCACACATTGCCACTCGGACCTTGGCGCTGCCAGGCAGGGTGTCATCGGGCTTAATTGGCACGGCCTCACGGACGCAGTAGAAGCTGGGGAGCTCGGGGAGTGAAGGCGCCTGATTCGGTGTCACTGGGACAGTCACGCCCTTATCCTCCAATTTGGACAAGTATGATTCAGCTTGGTGGTATTCGTCCCTGTTTTGGCCGTCACACAGCAGGAACAGTGAGTTGAACCATTGCTTGTGCGCCCAGGCATAGTATTGTTGGGCAACATAGAGTGGCCACTCAGGGTAGTCTGTCAGGTGTTGTTGCCTCCTCAGGCTGATGCACGCCAACAAGCTGATGATGACAGCAATGACTATGCTGGGTACTACCCCACATGCCATTATCAGCGTGTGCCCTGTCGCACCAAAGTGCCAGCACCAGTCACTGCCGTCAGCACCACAGGGCAACATGCCATCTCTGTAGAGATTGTGGAGCATCAATGAAGACTTAACATCTGCTGGTGTTCCCCACGTCACATTGAGGCTCGGAGCTGTGGCGGTCACATTTTGCGTTGCAAACAAGGTCCTGTGGCGGTCACGTGCTGCTGCCGCTGTTGCAACCAGCAGTGCCAATATGAGAATGGCGCGAGCCATGACTCGGCTCTTGAAGATTGAAGAGGGTCTGTGGAGCAGAGGGGAAGGGCAAGGAGGGTGTTGTTTTCCGGGTAGGAGAACGCTTCCAGCAAAACACTCATCTTCAGCACGGCGATAAACTGGACCTGCACAATGTGCTCAGCCGTGAAAGCATGTGCTTATGTGTTTGCCGAAAGCAGGGCAGTAGCACCAACAGCTCGTGCCTGTGATCTCAGAGCGTGCCGAGCGCGTGGAGGTCATGATTTGCGCAAAATCAAACGTTTTCGTAGCATTCTCAGCTGATACACGTGGAGATGGTGGTGCTTGTCAATTCAGATTCCGGAAGCGGGAAGGCACGTGCTGCAACACAAGCAGATTGTGGCAACTACTGTCAGCACACTAGCAGGCCAATGCACTTGGGTTGGGATTTGGAAGGCAACTTTTCCGGAATGACGCTTTTCCGGAACCATGACCGAAAAGCTCTTAAGCAGTTTCGATAGGGGTCTATAGCAAGCAGGGTGCCTTGAATGCCAATTGAGACCACACGTGACGGGACAACACCCTGGAATAGCAGCAAGCCCCCACCACTGGAAGCTGCCGGTGGATACTATACATTCATTCAATGGACTAAATCACACCACATACGTAGCATGCTTACCTGATACAGGGGCCTAGGCGAAGCGTTTCCGGGTGTCGGGGTTACCGGAGTTCCGAGAGCAAGAAGAAAGTCGGGCTGAAGCACTTTGTAAGGTTGGTTGGAATGATCTTGGTTGCTCGATAAGGAAATGTGGTGTCGGGGGCTGCTAAGCAGGGGAGGGCAACTTGTCATCCACGTGCAGCCACGTGTAGTAACAACATGATGAACGACCGATATTTTTGTGGCTGCTACAAACTGGGAAAAGTGATAGTTTTATTTGAGGCGCGGAGCACCTGCTTGCACAAAAGCACTTTTGTGGTGCTGCTTAGAGTCTTTAAGCCTGTTGCTTGAAACTTGACCAACACGAGATCCCACACCTCTTCCTCAATCACAAAACAGTAGAAGCACATCACCAGCACAGGCCTGTCTTGCTTGAGACAAGCATAAGACAGCAATTGCTTCCCAGCCAGCAGCAGCATGGTGCTACAACAACGCAGCAGCAGCAGCGCACCACAGGAGCACCTGATAGATGCGCACAGCCACCATGACACTACTAGAGGTCCAAATAGTTGATTGAAGGCAAGCAATGCCCCCTGCTGCGCATACACAGGCAACAACACCTTGCGCATGGCGTGCAACTGCCACAGCACTGTTGGGACACTGGAGGCCAAAAGCTGCAGCAATGGCAGAAGCATAAACTGGTTGCGCATTGTCATGACTGCAACTGTTTACGTCCTTGTAGTTGAACGGGCACCCAGCAGCGTCTCCCGCAGCACACATGTTGCCTTGCACATGGTCTGTGTCACACTGAGTGGTGGTTGGGGCCTGACTTCATCTTCAGCTGTGGCTCTTGTGTCATTGGCATGCTGTTGCTGTCGCGTTCTGAATGTGCTGTGGGGTTGGAACTGTGTTTCTGCATGCAACAAGCCCAATCTGCTTCATGGCACACACGCTGAATCATGCACTCACTGCGTCAGCCTTACTGAACACAGGAAAGGTTCTTACATCGACGCTGTCCACCACAGGCCAGCCACACCAGCAGAAGTCAGCATACACACCTTGCCTCCCCAACAGGCCCGGGTGTGGTCATTGAGTGGGACCAAAAGTGACAGGTCTGTCTCTGCAGGAGACACAAGGGGCACAGCAACAACACTGTATCCAACAAAAGCTTTCAAGCTACTCTTAAGAAGGCAAAAAAGACGATTCTTATCTGCTGCATGCTGTGCTGCGTTCAGAATAAGCGGCTATGCAGGGTGGGTGTAGGCCGGCAAAGATCTCAAGAGTTTTGACCAACCAGGTCCCGTCGAAGGCGTTTTGAGACATAAGCACGATGGAGCGACACAGAAATCATTCTTTAGAGTGCATTGCAGCAATCCGTTGCGGCGTCTGCTTGACTTTACCCCCTTAAAAGATTCGTCCAAGCCCCGTCACAGGCCTTGCACGAGATGCTTCCACGATCTGACAACCTGCGACAGCCGCATTCCGCGACGCCGAGCCAACTGCATTCATTTTGTGACGAAACAAACCTACGATTGTGCCCATATCAGTCATTCGCCACTCTCCAATCTTGACTGCCTGTTGCCTGCTGCTGGATCTCCAGGTTGCCTCTGCAGACACACAGGAAGCACAGCAACAATAATGTATCCATGACAAGTCTTCTCTTTAAGCCTACAGCAGTCAATACCAGTTGCCATCACAGTTTCATCTTGCTCAAGACAGCCATAAGAACCGAGTCCCTGCCAGCATGAGCAACACAGGGGCACAAGACCCAACACCAAGCAGCATAGTGGCAGAGTCTTTGCGCGTTGCCATCACACAAGCTGTTTATGTCCTTGTAGTTGGACTGGCACTCAGCAGCGCCCCCCAAAACACACCTGTCGGCTTTCGCACGGTCCTTCACCTGCCAATAGCGCTGTTGGGACACTGCAGGCCAAGCTGCGGCAGTAGCTCACAGAAGCATTCACTGGTTGCGCATTGCCATGACAGCAACTGCGTGTGTCATTCTAGTTGAATTGACGCACAGCAGCGCCCCTTCCAGCACACTTGTCGGCTTGCGCATGGGCTTACAGCTGCCAACAGCACTGTTGAGACACTGGAGGCAAAAAAGCTGCAGCAGTAGCTCACAGAAGCATTCACTGGTTGCGCATTGCCATTACAGAACCTGTTTATGTCCTTGTAGTCTAACTGGCACCCAGCAGCACCTCCCACAGCACACCTGTCGGCTTGCGCATGGGCTTACAGCTGACAACAGCACTGTTGGGAGACTGCAGGCCAAAAGCTGCAGCAGCGCACAACAGGAGCAACCAATAGCTGTGCACAGCCACCACAACACTCCAAGGGTTCCAAAAAATTGATTGAAAGCCAGCAGGGTGCACTGCTGCGCATGCACTGGCAACAGCAACCTTGCGCAAATTGCCAACCACCCAGCAATGTTGTTGGGCAAACCACCAACAAAAAGCACACAGCAGCACACCGGAAGAGCATCCGATCAAGGCGCACAGCCACCACAACACTACTAGAGGTCCAAATTGTTGAGTGAAAACCAGCAGGGCCCCCTGTTGCGCATGTTCAGGCAAAACAGCAGCTTGCGCACCTGCCACATACAGCAACAGTAGGTGCACCCAGGGCACACCAGTAGCAGCAGTACACATAGATCACAACTTCCCCTCCCAAACAGTCGCCAACAGGGTCAGTGCTGCGGGTATCTGACACAATTTTGGATGCAGCAAGGTGGTTGAACACCTGCTACACACCCTGGGACACACCAACCCGCAGGCTTGCATCGCAACGCACCAACAGCAGCAGTCCAACAGGGGCGCACAGCGTCAGTGCAGCGGGTCCCTGACACAATTTAGATGCAGCAAGGTGGTTGAACACCTGCTACCCACCCTGTGACACACCAAAGCATGCTGATGCTGCCAAATGCACATGCTGTGTATCACCTCATGCCCATACATTGCACAACTCTAGCAACAGCCCGCACGATTATAATCCCAAACATTTGGTTGTACTGTCGCCATATTACACGCGTGACATTGCCAGAGTCTTGGCCCAAGACACCATGCCCAAGAGCTGTAGCTTTCAAGGCTGCCCTTGAAAGTGCTATAGGCACAGCTAAACAATCAAAACAAGACACTACACGGCAGACATACAATGCATAGCCCTTGAATTGGATGCGCTTCTCGCCAAAGGCGTTGTGCAAAGCACGCATCTCTTGGGAATTTCACAAACCAAAGACTTTGTAATCACAGCTGCAAGCACTGCTGCGGAGCCTCTGCGCCAACCCAACACCAGCTGCCTGTCCCGAGCAATGCAATTGCTGTTGCCATGTTGAGCGCTTGCTGCTGCTCAGCGCCTCGTGTGCCACAGTGCCAAGTTGCAACTCAAGTCAGGGAGCGCTCATCATCAGTGTTGCTGCCTGCGCTGCTTTCAGCGTCGGGGTCAAGCTCCTCATTCTTCCACACCTCGTTGTGGGAGAACGCTGCCGCTGCTGCTACACCTCCCATCCTGAGGGGGAGGAATTGGAGCAATTTTGCACCAAACAAGCGTTGTATCTTCCTGCGCCGCTTGACAATCCAGAAACTGCCAGCAAAAGGGCCGTTTGGGGCCAGTTTGATGCGTGAGGTTGACATCTTGCTCCACTGCAGGCTCCATTTTGCCCTAACTGCTATCTGTGCCAGGATCGCCCTAGCCGTTGCTGATGCTGCACCCCCATTCTTGCCTGTGCAGTCTGCGTCAATGTTCTCAGCATACCACAAGACTGTTGCCAGGTACAGCTTGCGGGGGCTCTTGACAGTGTTGAGTGTGGTCCTTGTCCAAGTATCAAACAACTGCTCTGGACTGTCAAAATAGTGCTGTGACACCTGCACAGGAGAGGGCATACCACATCATCACGCAATTACATCTAAGTCAGTGAGAGTGCGTTATAGGCATTGTGTTGGCATTGTTGGCATTGTGTGGCATGTATCCACCTTTGACGCCTTCCAGACATCAGCGCAAGAATGGGCAACTGTTACGACACACTCCCAGCCTTGTTGGCAACAAGAGATACATGGCGCAGATGCACTCCTCAGCCAATGCTGACCTGCTGCTGCTCAGTTCGGCTCAACAAGTTGGTTGCTGCCGATGCAGCCAACATGTCCGCTGTACATGAAGGTGATCGGCCAGCTAGGTATAGCAGGCCTCCCATGGGACAAGACCTTGCGGCCTCACCGATGTGAGCTTCATTGTGATCTTGTGCTCTGAGGCAATCTCCAGCGCTGTGGCGGCCTCAACACTTAGCCCGGGCACCGACGTCAAGTCCAGGCCAACGTCAGCTGCAAGTGTTGCCAAGCTCTCAGAGTAGACCTCCAAGACCCCATCTGAGGTGCACTCTCGCGTGTGGGCGATGCTGATGTCTGCTACAGCCTCCTGCCCAGCAAGCTTGTCCAAATCACTCTGGTAGCTTGCATCACTCGACTTCCCAAGCTTTGCCATGTGGCCGTAGTATGTACATTCCCCTCGACGCATAGCTGCCCTGCAAGCAGAGGACGCGCCAACACGACTGATATCCTGATTGTAGCATATGGATTAGGCTGCACCAATAGTGCGAGCATGGTGCGCTGTACTTTCTTGCCAGCCAACTTGGTGGTGTGACGGTGTTCCGACTGCTGCAACTGCCAGCCAACCACAGCAACAAGACCGAGCATCACGTCTGCAGCTGTTGCAGTCACATCTTGGACTTGGCAGCTGCGTCTTGTGGCAACATGGATTAAAACCAGCGCCTATTCCTACCTGTTCTCACTCGTGAAGGCAGCACCCACGCAGGGTTGCACATCCACAGATGGCAGTGGACATGCTTTGGCAGGAATGATACCTTGATCAATCAAGCACTTGACAACTTTCTGCATTTTGAAGCTGTGTCAGCAAAACATCAAACTTCCGTAAGCTCTCGGCACGGCCGTACTTGTAAAAGGCACTTTCCCTGAATGACGCTTTTCGGGAACCATGGTCGAAAGGCTCTAAGGCAATCCTAATTGGGGTCCATAGCAATTAGGGTGCCTTGTTTGGGGTCCCCGCACAAGAGGGGGCAACACGCAAGAGTAGCAGCAAGTCCCCACTACTCCTGGGACTAGAAGCTCCGAGCCGGCAAAGACTATACATTCATACAATGGACTAAGTCACACCACACACGGGGCGTGCTCACCTGATGTAGGCCTAGGCGAAAGCGTTTCCGGGTGTCGGAGTGGAATTCCGAGAGTAAGAAGAAAGTCGGGCTGAAGCACTTTGTAAGGTTGGTTGGAATGCTTTTTGTTGCTCAATAAGGAAATGTGGTGTTGGGGACTGCTAAGCAGGGGACGGCAACCTGCTGGGCACCTCTGAGGTCATATGCAGTCATCCCCTGATGAAAGCAGGGAGGTCAATTGTACAATGTAAATGAACCTGAGAATGCGCGCTCATCAGCTACTGCGCTCTGCACAGCGGGAACCGGCGGGTCACCTGACACCACTTTCGATCATGTTCATGTTGACTGTCATGCACACACAGCCTTGCGCCACGCCCAGCTCAACGCACACAGCAAGCGTTGCGATATCTGCTATAGACTGTGGATGCACTTTGCGCAACGCACGCTGGACTGCTGCAGACTCTTTCGCAAGCAGCAGCAGCAGCACGGCAGCACAGCAGCACAACAGGTCACTCACCAGTGCAGCTTGGGCTACAACACTGCTCACGCAAGAAGACTCTAGAAGGCAACCCTCAAAGCAATAGCAACAGTTGCTGTTTAGTGGGAGGGGCCAGCAAGGTTGCCCTGTGGGCAGCTGTTGTAGCAGCAGCAAGCACGTCGCCCCTGTTAGCAGCTCTGCAGCTTTTTTCAGTGTCTCAAAACTCGACAAAAGCTGCCTCAAGTCATTGTGTAGCCAAGGCTGCCTTCTGTGGACGATCATAGCACGTCCTGCCTCAGCAGCAGCAGGGGCAGCACCTGCTGCTGTTGTGTCATCCCACACTTGCAGCAGCAGTCACCAGCACGACTACTAGCCGGATCACTTGCAGAACTAACGTCCAGTAGCGATCACCAGCAGCAGCAAAGCTGGCGGCCAGGGGCAGGGGTCGTGGTGGGCGAGGTGGTCGTGGGGGCAGGGGCGGTGCCTTGGGCCCCCCTGGCCTACGGGATGATGATGGCAACCTGCTCCAGGCAGAGCTCAACTCTGGACCTCCACCACTCTTCCCTGTAAGTGTGACATGTTGGCGGACGCCCAGCAGCAGCAGCAGCAGTGCTTGCTGTGTGTGATGTCTGGACGACGGCGGGAGCCACAGCGGCAGTGCTATCAGCACCAGCAGTGCTTCTCGTTGAGCAGCTGCCATGCAGATGTGGCATAGTGGACGAAGCATCACCTGATGTTCAACCTTGCGCTGACACGCATCTCCAAACCAGTGCCCCCATGCGTACTGAACCATTGCCTTGGCCCCACTGTTTCCCTGCTGCGCAGCATATCGAGTTGCCGCACGACCCCCCTGCTGCAGACGCACACGACCAGCTGCTGCTGCTCAGGCGAGCAGACCTGCTGAAGTACTACCGGGCCTCTCCCTACCACATAGGCGACAAGCTCACGGCAGCTCAGCAGGTCACAGCAGCAGCAGCAGAGGCGGGCGGCGGCTTGGACGATGTGGAGAGATACGCTGACAGGTGAGGGGCTGTGGCTGTTGGTCAGTCAAGGGTATTGGTCTTGATGGTTCAGGAGAATGTGCTCCAGATGTGTGACCTGCCCTGGTGGACTGTATAAGTCTACTGCTTGTGTCCATGTTTATGGGTTTACTGCAGTGCCATGCGAGAATGCACTGCATACCAACACTGCAGCCATGCACGGCTCGGGCTGCTGCTGGGACTGTTGTTGGTGTGCTGAACGCCAGCAGTAGGCGTCGCATGTTGATGCTCTGTCGCAGTGGTGCCTGGTGCAGAAGGTCTGCACTTAGCAAGCACATCAGCCGTCGGGCTCTAATTGTCCTAGGACCGCAAAACTGTCGTATTGACTCAAGATCACGTTGGCTATTTTTCCTGTGTGGTGCCATGCTGTGTGCTGTGTGCTGTGTCATGCTGTGCTGTGGGCCTGCAGGTTCAACAAGAAGTCTGTGAAGCAGCGCAAGCCCCCGCTGGCCAGCCTGTTGACGCTGCACCCCTACTACTTCCCTGAGGAGCTGTTCACGGATAAAGACAAGCGGTGAGCTGCGTCCGTGGTGGGGAGTTCACACATTGCAGGGGAGTTAACCCCTGTTGCGTGCGTAAATAAAGAAGAGAGGGGTATATTAGTGTTCAGAAGGGGGGATTGGTATTGAAAGCAGGCAATGAGTGATCATTACAGCAGGCCTGGGGTGCTGGGGCAACACTTGCCAAGTGGCATCGCACACATTGGGGTTGTGCAGCGTCACCTGGCTGCTGCCAAGCAAATTCTGCATGGCCTTTCAGCTGGCAGGGTGTATCTCCTTGGTATGTAGCCCGCCTTGTGCTTCGCCCCACACCCCTGTATGTCCTGGCTGTCGTGTGTGGTGATGTGCAGGTTGGCAGCTCGGGGCAGCAGGTCAGCAGACCTGTTCAAGCGCAGCAGCGATACCCCAGCAGACGCAGCAGCGCTCAAGGACCACTTGGACAAGCTCAACAAGCTAGAGGCTCAGGGGGGTGGGCCAGGGGCTGCTGGGGCTCAGGGTGAGGGT
>QAXK01009065.1:0-11226 GCA_004335735.1 Chlorella sp. KRBP | reverse complement strand
CTGGAACAACCCCAACAACGGCTGGAACGGCAACCCAGGTTGGGGCAACCCCTGTGCCTGTGCCGGTCCCTGCATGGGTGTGCTCAACCAGTGCGCCATCCTGGGTGTCAGCAAGGGTGCATGCAGCCCAGTTGGTGGTGAGGCCTGCCAGAGCCACTTCCACGACATCCTGGGCAACCTCAAGGTCTGCTGCAACTAAAGCTGACCCCAGAGTGTGATGCCCAGCAGCACTGCTGAGCGCCAGAGGCCATCTAGTGGACACGAGCCATGGTGTGCCTTGCGCCGAGGCGCAAGGCTACTTAAGAGCAGTGCTGGCTGTTTGGTTGTCTGCAGGTTGTCTGGTTGTCTGGTGGTTGTCTGGTGGTTGTGTTGTGGCAGCTCGCCGAGGTCAGTACCTGTTGCGCCTGGTGCCTGGGTCCCGCTGTCGTTTGCTACAAGCGTCTGCAATCCCTGCAAGCTTTGTCAGTCAGTAGCCGCTGAGTGTCACTCAAGGACACAGTGTGTGCTTGTGAGTAACAGCTACATGTGCAAGACAATGCAGGGCTGTGGGCAGGTTGATGTCGCAGCATCTGGCTGCCTGCAAGTGGCTTTTCCCCCGTGGGGCAGACGCGCCGTGGCTTCAGCAACCTCGCTGCAGCCAGCTGTCCAGTCCACAGTGCAGCATCTCAGATCAGTGTTGCGATAGAGGGACCACCTGGTGTGTGGCATCGTCCTCAGTGTATGTATCTGTGCGGCTCAATACGTTTTGATCATCTGAGTTGTCCTATTCACAACAGTGCCGCACGGTGTGCGCTGCAACCTGAATGCTGTGTCCTTTGATGCGCACAGCATGAGCAGACGGGCTCCATGCTGAATAAAAGTCACGTACTGCAAAAATTGCATTTTTGAAAATATGGTGAGGCACTGAGACACGTGCCAGCCTAGCCTGAGGCATTATGCGGATGTGCCAAGTGCTGCAGCAGATGTAACAACTTGATATTATCAGCTGCAACGTGCTGGCTGGTCAGCACAGCTGTTTGCCAGGCTGCAGCAGGAGTCGATGTGCCAGCGGCTGCCAGGATGTGTGCAACAACTGCAGCGGGGCATGCTGGGAGGACGTCAGGGTGGCCCATCATTGCATCACTCCACCAGCACTGTCAGCCGCTGTGTCAGCAGCACTGTGTCAGCAGCACTGTGTCAGCTGCACTGAAGCCTATAGTGTCACACTGGCAATGCAGAGGTGTGGTGCTGGTCACCAGCGGCCAGGATTCTGCAGCACTGCTTATGGTGTATGCTGCAGGGGTGCCAGCCCAAACCCAAGCACTCCTCAGCCAACAGGTAGAGGTACTCCAGTTCACAGTCTATGTGTGCGCAACCATGTCATGCAGCAACTCCCATCAGTCCATTTCCAGCAAAGTGACTTTGTACTGCAGCAGTACAGGGCCCCATGGGAACACCCTCCCCCTCCTTGGCTGCAGCGGGCCCTGAACACACTAACACAAACAACCAAGTGTTTTTGGTACACCCAACCAAACAACATGCCGTGATCACGATTTCGCCTTCACGAGAGTTGCTCAGGTGCGTGTCAGGAGTCATGCATGACGCAAGCTGCCGCGCATGGACAGGTGCTGTCCACAACGTCGCTTGCATAACCCGAACGTAAGATGCATGATTACGTCGCTTATTTGATGCAGGGTACATATGATATAGATAGAAGAGCTACGACTCGCACAACGTAGCTAGTTGTGAAAACTGTGAGCAAGCACATGTCCAGTTTTGCATCCCGTCGAGGTCGCGTCGCCCTATAAAGAGAGTCCATCTCGAGGTCGGATTTAGCTTATCACAAGCAGTAGCACCCGTCATAGCAGTTTCGACACGATAACAACGGCGCCATGATTCGTGCGGTCAACAGCAGCGACAGTAGTGTCACACCACATGCTGTGCAGAACGGCACGCTCAGCTTCGGCTTCAGTGGCTCGGGGTTCCTCCTGTTCTATTTTGTTGGTGTCACCTCAGTCCTGAAGCATCTGGGTGTCATCAACAGCAGCACCAGCTTTGCTGGGGCCTCAGGCGGGTCCATAAACTCCGCAGCGGCATGCGCTGACGTCACAGCTGCGCAGCAGTTCATGGCCATGCAGACCGTCGCGCACACCTGCAGGCCGACGCAGGGGTGCAGAGGCTTCCTTGATGCAGCGGTACAGAAGCAGCTGCGCTCTATCCTGCCGGACGACGCCGCACAGCGGTGCTCGGGCCGGCTGTATGTCGCAGTCACCGCAGCGCAGCCAAAGGGCCAGCCCGACACGTCGCTACTGCTGGGCAGTGACTGGAGCAACAGGACGCAGCTCATTCTGGCGCTCAGAGCTTCGTCATACATCCCTGTGCAGTCTGGCAGGGCAGCCACGTTGAAGCTGTCGTGGCTTCCCGGCCCTGGTGCCTGTTACGATGGCGGCTTCTCAGTCGATGTGCCCTGCCCACCAGGTGAGGGGTGTCGACCAAGTGGTGGCTGATTGCTGTCTAGACAGCAGGAAGCTAGTTTGGGCAACCCCTTTGGGTTACATATGTGTCACAGCAGGCTGCCAGTTTGACAAGCAAGCACATTTGTTGGTCGGCATGGCTTGGAGTCAGCTGACTCCCACCAGGCATGATAGGCAGCACGTGTGCCACATGATCGGATCAAGAGCATCTCAAAGATTCCCCCCTCCTGAGGAGGAGGGCAGTGCAGGAGCCCTCAGGGCAGGCTGCCAGCCGCTGATGTGACAGCGCATGACAGACAGCTTGAAGCTGCTGGTGTCGTGTGCATGCAGCCCACCGTAGCTTGAATCATCCTTGAAGCTGTTGCGGTTGCCACTGTCGTGCTGCATTGTGCCGCATTGCCCTCCAGATGGTAGCAGCTGTGTAAAGGTATCTTCACACCCGCTGCCATCAGATGCCATGACGGTGTCAAAGCTGGTTGCCGCAGCACCCAGCAACATCACAGCTACCACCACTGCAGCCCTCCCTGCAGCCACCACTGCGACCACTAACACAGCCAACACCAGCAGTAGCAGCGGCAGTAACCGTGGCGGCATCAACAACACCGAAGGCGGCAACCCTGAGATGAAGGCTGCGCTGGTGCTGCTGAACATGGTGCTCAACGGCACTGCCAACAGCAATGCGACTGACAACAGCACAGGTAACATACCCAAGGCTGGGGGGTTTAGGGTTGGGCCGCTTCAAGCAGATGGCATCTGTAGTGCTCAGTACACTGCACCGCGTGGAACTGGCAGGCTACAGCTTGCGGTACACTTTACATGTTGCATTGAACGACACGCGTAGTCGTGTGCACTGCTGCAACGTCTGGCAGACAGCAAAGGTAGTCACAGAAGTGGCCTCAAGACTCGGTACACTGGTCAACAATGTGGCACAAAAATGATGCTGAGCGTAAGAGTCTTTGGCAAGACCTGCAAGTGAACAGTACGCAGCCTAGTGTGCCTCAAAGCTGCCCATGTCCCTCGCCCCTTGCTGCCTCCCCGCAGGTCCCGCCCTGCCCTTGAACCCGCTGCCAAGCCCCAACACCCTCGCTGACATCTACCCAGGCCTGTCAGGCCCCCTGAAGGTACCTGCAGCCACCTGGAGCTGCTTCAGCCTCTCCATCCCTGACGATGGCATGCTGCAGTACATCTTTGATGTGGGGCGGCAGGACGCGGCAGCGTGGGCTGTGAGGCAGGGGTTTGCAACAGCACAGGCTGCTGCCCAGGCCCTGAATGCCACTGCCCTTGCCAGCTAGACCGTTTAGCAGTGATTGTTGTGTGCATTCTGCACTGGCGATGTCTGTAGAAGTGGTTGTGTTTGCAGTTTTGTCAGCAATTGGGTGTGTTTTTGGGATCGGCGGTGGCACATGGGGGTAGGCAGCAGCGCAGGATGTTGCACAGTCGTTGAGTGGCATCCAGTGATGCTGCTTGACAGCTGCAAATTGAAGGGATGTGATCATTGCGCACACTTGACTTGTGACGTCCGCATATGGATTTGATGCCAGACGGTTGCACATTGAGCGTGTGACACTCAGCCTGCGACTGAGCCGCTGGCTTTTGGTTATCAACACACACGGTGCCCCACACAGTGTGAGAAATTTGCAAGCTGTGTCATCCAGAGTTCAGGGATTGGACATGCCAATGTTTGTGCCTCGTTTGGCTTCAATAGTTGTTGGAAGACCCCCCTGATCCGTCAGGACGGTGAGTCTGTGCCTGAATGGGGTTCTATTGCTTGTTGTGGTGTTCGCACCATGTGTTTGTTATGCATTGCCTGGTTGGTGGCCACTTGCTCCATTCATTGCCACTCCTGTGGCATTGTAGTGGTATTTGAAATGCATTGCTTGCAGGTACTGCCTGGCTATCATGGCCTGCACTGCTTGAATCGGCACTTCTGCCAATGGTTGTGATGTTGTGCTTGGCAATGATAGCGAGTGGTGCTTCCTGAGTTGTGATGCATGTTATTGTTTACTGCCTGACATGGCACCAAAAGGTTTGTCAAGCAGCGCCTTGGCTGCGTCATCAGCTGCCCTGCGTTTTGTGGACAGTGGTATGCAGCACAAGGAAGCTGCAAAGACATAATGTGGTCTGTGCCCCAGCCTGCTGTGGCTGGCTATTGCTTTATGCATGACTTGTAACTGAGTATGGTCTGGATGCACTACTGTTGCCCTGCGCAGCTCAAGTCCGGCAAAGTAATGCACATGGTGATGTTGCATTGTGCAGGGGACTGCTGAAGAGTGCTTGCGCTTGCCCAAGACTGTCGAGGCTGCAGAGGGTGGCATGATGGGATACAGAGGTACAGCAGACCTTGAGACATCTCCAATGCAGTGTGCAATGCACCACTGGTACCGGCCATGTACTGTACAGCTGCCACTATGCTTGCTGCAGTTCACCAGCTGCACTTGGTTGGTCAGATGTGCCTGAGATGAATGATTGCCATTGGCAACATCCAATTGCAGCAACCATTCAAAGAGGGGGGGTGGAATCCATCGCATTTATGCCCCCGTCCTGTGTCTGTTTCACAGATGCACACAGATCACCAATCCTGCCATGCTATCAGCCAAAACGCCAACTGGCCCTGTCCTTGCAAGTTCAGTTGAGTTGGGAAACGTTGCAGACGATATCTGTCCCAAATGCACACGTGTTTGATCACCATAAATGCATCTTGCAGAGCAGCACGACAATGCAGGGGGTGGGGGCTCACTGCATGTGAACGAGGGATGTTGTGGGCAAGTGCAAAGCCCAGAGGGCCAACAACGACATAAATCAGACAGTTGACGAGGTTGCACAGCGACTGGTGACACGATGCTATGATTCAGCCGTGACGCAATCGCTCACGTGACTGGGGCTTTGAATAAGACCTATCTGTGCATTGCTGGTTAGGAAAGGCGTGAACCTGCTGGATCATTGTTGAATGGAGTCGTGAGATCTAATTTCTGTAGGTATCTGCGCCCTCGCACCACTACATCTAAAGCACACCACCAGCTTCTGACTTGGCCGTGAAATGCACACTCGCTCCATCCAAGTTTCTGCAACCCCTGCCAGGTTTGGATGTGTTGTTCCTTTTAGTTGTTACCAAGGCCGCAGCAGCAGGCAGCTTGTTGTGTCAGCTGCTGCTCCAGTCAGTGTGGAGGCTAGTGTTCCCACGCCTGCAGCATCGGAGGCTGATTTGGTGGCCAGGTAAGACAGAAGATAGACTTAGAACAGACTTGCGCGCTCCGCAGGGCCTGTCGGTGAAAGTTTTGATGTCCGTCTGTCTTGCAGGCGTGATGTTCTCGAGCTGGGCAAGGTCGTTGAGTTTGATGCTCCAGTGGCAGCACCAAAATGGTGAGCGGGGGCTGCGATATGACGTGCCCTGGGGTCCTGCCCTCCATGAATCGTGCTCAAGTTGTGTCAGCACGCAACAACGGATATCATGTTCGTCTTGACGTGAGCAACAAGGCTTGTTCATGTCGAGCGAACACTTTCTTCGCAGCAGCGGCTTCCAGAAAGCCTCCTACGCTTCCGCCGTCAAACTACAGCATCAACTGTGAGCCCACCTGCCTGTCTGCATGTGCTGCTTGCATTCTGGTGCTGCAGGTGGGAGGTGGACTGCCCAGCCAACATGAAGAACGTTGCCAGCCTGCAGGAGCTCGTGGATGCAGTCGAGGCGGAGCAGGACCCCAGCACAGGCCGCTTGGTGGTGGTCAACTATTTTGCGCCAGAGTGCTATGCCTGCAAGTCCCTGCAGCCAAAGCTGCGCCAGATCGCAGGCAACAACCCTGACGTGCTGTTCATCAAGGTGAACGGCTTGCAGGGCGACCTGCAGCAGTATTGCGAGTCCATGGGCATCACACGCATCCCCTACTTCCACTTCTACCGCTTCAACAAGCGCGTGGCAGAGTTCACAGCCAACCTGAGGCCTGATAAGCTGGCCATGCTGCGTGCTGAGATCGCAGCACACAAGCCCCAGCGCATCCAGGCAGCAGATACACCCCAGTACGCTGCTCTGGAGGCGTGAGCTGGACATGCTGCAGGAAACAGGGCACGTGCGCATGCAGCAGCAAGGGCAGTGCAGGACGCTTCCCCTGCAGCCAGCACTGCCTGGCCCCAGCACCATGCAGCAGCAGCAGCAAGTGCAGGGCCAGCAGCAGCTGCACCCCACGCAGAAGTGTGCATGCAGCAGCACACAGGCAGGCACTCTTCAGCAGCCGCAGCATGCGAGGTCCTGTGTTTCTGGGGTGTCGCTGGCCCGTTGGATTGAGAACAAACCGGAGTGCGCACATCTGCACTCGGCCAAATGTATCGAATGGCTGCGTCCTGCAGCTGGTGTGGGTGAGAGAGGGGCAATTGTTTGCGCAACACCATGCATCTGGCCTGTGTCCTGCAGCAGCAGCGGTACCCAAGGCCTTGCATGGAGCGCACCTGCTTGGAGTGCTCCTGCATGCATGGAGTTGAAAAGCCCCTTACATCTTGCACCCGGCTGGAAAGGTTGTGAGTGTGTGTTGATTGGGCTAGGCTCCTGCACAAGCTTACTATGAGTGCATGGTTGCCTGGTCATGTGTGCCTATGTGTGTTGAGCGCGTGCGCGTCCTGTCTTGGGTGTGTTAGTAGGGCCTTTCCCAGCTTATGAGCGCTTGCATCACCGAGTTATGTACCTTGCAGCAGCACCATGCGTGTTGCCTGGAGTGCTAGGGTTTGGGGGTCGACCTTGAAGACCCTGAACCCTGCACACCTTGTACCCTGCTGCGTCCCGGCTTGTGGACAAGATTGGCTCGAGAGCTGCATGGGTGGGTCAGCAGGCTTTCGGGTAGCGTGCTGCAAAAGCCTACTACCCTTATGCCGTGATGCAAGCTTACTGCTGTGCATGTTGCTGGCCTGCCCAGTTTGAAGTTGGGCACTTGAAGGCCACCTGCATGGCTGATGTGCGCGCCAGTCCTGCATGCGACATGGCTGTGGCTGTGCGTGTGCCTGTCTTGCATGCATGCATGGTTGCTGTGCACCCTTCCCAAGTTGAAGCGATGCACCCTGCTGTGCTGTGCTGTGCTACGCTATGCTATGAGAATTCCTTGTACCACCATGACAGCAGCCATCTCGCTGTCCTTGTAGAACCCAGCCTTGCCTGTCCCTTTGCGCAGGCGGGCCGTGCGTATGATTTGACATCACACATGTGTGGGGGGCGGGTCGGGTGCTGTTGCCCGGCGTCTACGCAGGCCGGCGAACACCCACCTGCATTTTTTTGAGGGGCCTGGGGGCCAAAGAGGTTCTTGTGGTTTGGTGTGTTTGCGTGGCTGGGGTATACCAAGGGGGGTTTTGGGTTGGAGGAGTCAAGTGTGCAACTTGTGCTGACGCCGCATGGGCGCGTCGATGATAGCATGCAGTGGTGCGAGCTGCTGCATGTGTTGCTTTTGGAGCTTGTTCGCTGTGTAGGTGTGATACGGTTGTGATGCAGCGCCCCCCACGCACCGCAGCTGATGCACCATGCGTTGCGTCAAGCGGCTGCGTGTTTCAGGGTGTGTCGCTGCACTTGACGCTCTCTCAGGCTGCAGCAACAGCGGCCATGCTTTTTTTGGTCGTGTGTGAACTTGCGCCTGATGCATTGTCTCATCCCCCGCGCAACACTTTGCGGGGAACTGCGTCAGTGGAACTGCGCCCGTGAGCGCCCTGCTGCTGGCTTGGATATAGACACGTGCGTGCATTGTGTGTGCGCGTGCGTGCATTGCGTGTGCGCGTCACGATGAGCGGCGTGTCTATACAGAGAACATGTTATGTGTGTGTGGGACGGTCACAGGATCCCGTTGTGTGCCGCAGAAGCAGATTGTGTGCGTGTGTGCCTGTGCTTGTGCGTGCTGTCGCACATTGCGCCACGTGTCCTGTCCACTGGTCCACAGAAGGAAAGGGCTGAGAGAGAGCGTGTGTTTGTCTTATCTTGTCTTGCGGCGCCGGCATGGCCATGTGCCTGCGTGTTGTGTCTTTGGAGCACCAGCCCTGGCCAATTTTGCGTCTGCCTGTCTACGGGTCTGAACATTTTGGGTGCGTCCACAGTATACCACGGCCGCATTTGTACCCACCGCCGCTGCCGGCTCAACATTGTGATGGCTTGGCTTGGGCGCGAAGCTTGTCTGCGTGCGCTGTGTGCGCCTCTCATTCACTTGGTGCCCGCCGGCCCCCAGGGAGCGTTTTCCCCCCACGGTCCAGCCCGGACGCGTGTGCTCGCCTGCGTGGTGCCATGCTGTGCGGGCATGTATGCGTGTGTCTGGCTTGCCGGTCCCCGCACCTTGGATTCATCCAGCTTTTTACATGTGTGTTTTGGTGACTCGTCCAGCTTTTGGTGTGGTGGTGGTGGTTACGATTGGGGGTTTGGAGGCGCCATGCCGGCCTGCTGACGTGTAGTGTGTCTCACTTGTGCCTCTGGGGCTGCCTGCCCTGTGCAGCTCTGTTGCCCTCCCACCGTCAGGGGCTTTTGTGACTGCCGGGTTTTGTGACTGCGGGTCGCGCAATCAAATCGGGGCAGGGCCTGTGGCTGCCTGGATGCAGGGTTTTGAGGGCTTGGCGCCTCAGGGCTTAGCAGGGGTGGCCTTGACCCTGCTGCCTGGAGGCCAACGCCCTGAACCCCAAACCCAGGCAGCCTCCCCCTGTCAGCACAGGGTGCCTGTTGCCCCCCCAATGGGCCAATGCCGCCATGGTGTGCTTCCCTTGCTGTTTCTCCTTGCTTTGTGGGTGGCCTAGTGTGTTGACACGGGAAAAAAGATTCGCACGTATGCATGACCCCGCCACCCATGAGCAACCCCACACCCCTCCTGTGTGCAAATTGACTTGGCCGCTGCTTTTGGGCCGCTGCCGCTGTTGCACACACTTTGGCTTGTTGTTTGATCTGGCCCGCAGTGGCCCATTGGGGTTGTCTATTTTGTTGGCCTTGAATGCTTTCGCCTGCCACATGGGTCGCGGTCATGGCAGGGTTTAGGGGCACACCCCTGAACCCTGGCATTGGCCTTGGCCCTGCTGCAGATGGGTTTGTCACAAGCAGCAGCAGCAGCAGTGCGACCGGCCTGATCTGCCGTGTGCCTGCTGCATGGGTATCCCCTCCTGCCCAACTCTCTGGGTGGCCACCCCCTCCCCGCCGTCCCTCTATGCTGGATAACTATGCACAGAGCGATGCTGTGCTGGTCTATAGCACAGGGGTGTGGGTTTTACCTGGTCCTTCCCAGGGTTTGGGTGGCCGCAGGGGGTTGTGGGGGGCCGGGCTTTGTACGCACGGCTTGCCCACGTCTGTACCAAGGGGGTGTCCAAGGGGGCGTATATCCAGGAGTTGTACCCCAGGCTTGTCCAGCAACCCCAGGCTTGTGTGCCAGGCGTGTGTGGCTCCATCCAGCTTGTCCAAGGTTTTATGCTCTGTCGGGGTTTAGGGCTCCAGGCGATCGACTCCCGTGAGTGATTGCCGCAGCCGACTGGGTTTTAGCGCCGCCTGCCGAGCCCCAAGGGGCCGGGGTTGAGCATTGTCACCCCTGGCCTGTGGGGGCCTGCTGCTGCCCGGGTTGGGCTGTCTGCAGGTGGGCCCCTTTGTGTGGTTTGCGTGAAGCCAAGGGGTGATGGTGCTATTTTCTCGTGTGACATTGTACGTGCAGCTGTGTATGCGCAGCTGTGTGTCTCAGGCCTTGTGGTGCGCGGCTTGCTGTGCAGTGTGGTGCAGCGTCTGTGCTTGCGGCCCTGACACCACAGGGCTAGCAGGGAGGGCCGTCTCTTGGTGTGCAGCAGGGAGGGGCCCTGTTGGCCTTGAGAGCTATGGGGGGCCTGCCAAGCAGTATCCTTGCTGGCCCCCCTGTACCTGCCTTGCCCCCCTGTGTCCCTGGGAGGTACGTGGCTGCAGAAGCCACTCCCACAGGGGCCAGGTAGCAGGCAGGGCCCTCAGTGTGTGTGGTCTGCGTGTTCTGTGTGTTCCGCAGCTGGGGCAGTGATGTGAGTGGCTGCATTGCATGTTTGCTTGGCGGACCTGCAGCACAGGTGCAGGGAGCGCGGTGTACGTGTGCTGTGTGCTGTGTGCCCGGCCACTTGTGTGAGCCCCGCTGCAGGTTGCCTGGTGGTGGGTGCCGTGGTTTGACGGGCAGCTCAGACAAGCGTGTGGCAATACACGGCAGGAGCTTGTCGCCACAAGCGCAGGGGCGTGTACGGTTGCATGCAGCGCCTGGCCGTGTGTGTTGTGTTGCGTGCAGTGTGCGGAAGTGCGGCAGGCCAGCTGTCCTGCCTGCAGCGTTGGGAGAGAGCGCCTGTCGGTGTGTTTTCTGTGTGTTGCGCCTTGCTCCACGCATTGCATGCGTCCTTGTGCACAAGCGCCCCACTTTCCCGCCTGTGTAGCCTGATTGGCTGCCAGGCCGGTTCCCTGTGTCCCACAGGTGTTCCTACCACAGTGCCTCCCCTGTGTGCGCCCCCTGCACTGTTTAGAAGTGTCCAGGTGTGTTGAGTATCATCACTGTGAGCATGCATATGGCTTACACCCCTCCAGGTGTGTTGTTGCACTGCCTTGCCTTGCCTTGCCTTGCCTTGCCTTGCCTGCGGGGTGACAGTAACAGTGTAGGTGTGTTGTGCTGTGCTTGCATGCATGTATGGTTGCACTGCAGATGCCTGTGGCTGCACCTGCTGGGCCTGGCCTGAGAGCATCTTGCCTGCTGCAGCACTGGTCCTGAGCACCCACCTAGACCTACATTGCTGCACTGAGGTACCCCTGGGTACCCCCGAGAGTGCTTCTTGTTTCCACCTAGGTGAC
>QAXK01009064.1:0-15067 GCA_004335735.1 Chlorella sp. KRBP | reverse complement strand
AAGCCAAACATCAGGCCAAGCCAAACATCAGGCCCCACCAATGCTCAGCACACTGTCTTTGCCATTGTCGAGCACCAAGCAGCACGATATCGACAAGGCGCAGTACTCTCACATGACTGTGGTCGCTCGTGGATGCTGCAAAATGAAATGCCGGCTTGGCTTTGCAAGCACTGCTATACTGCCTTTGCAGTACAGCCTGTACCGCAGTAAACATTGGCAAACGGCTGTGCTATCTCCGTCAGCACAGCGCACCCACCTCTGCGAAATCCATGGATGCTGTGAAGAACCTCACTGCACCCTCAAAGCACTTGGCCTCAAACATTGTCACACCGTGGTTATACAGCAGGGCGTGCAGGTGGCTGGACTGAGTCCTGTCTGCCTTGATGACACCACAGGGCCCCTCGTGGCCCTCCAGCACCTGCAGCAGCATCGACACATGCAACGGCCATACGCAACACATCGCGTCCGCTACCCTGGCCATTTGCAAGCAACCTGCCGCATGCGCACTGCACAGTGTAGCTGGTGGTCATGGGTCGTGCTGCCCGGGCCCATGCACAATTACTAATGCACCTCAAACTTCAAGTTGGCATTTGATGACGTCTCCTGCACTGTACCTGTGATGTCACACGCTGCAACTTGCCAAGTCAGATACGTGACGCACCTCCAACACCATCTGCTCCAGCTGCAGGGCATAGCTCGCATTGTCCCTGCCACTGCCCTTGTCACCAGCAGGTTCATCTGCTGCAGCTGTGGCGTCCGCACCAGCGGCTGCTGCTGCTGCTGCTGCCAGGGCGTGCTGGGCGAAGGCCAGCAGGATGGAGGGCTCTGCTGGGAACTTGTGCAGCACTAGCTCCAGCACTGCAGAGGAATCAGGCAGGCAGGCAGGCAGGCTGGGAGGGAAACGTGACAGCTTGTGCAACAGTCTGTTGTCTTGTGGTGATAATGAACGGATGCAAGGCTCCTGAGGACCGCTGAGCTCCAGGAGTGCAGGCAGTCGAGTGCAAGGCACACGCCAGGTAGCCTGATGGAATGCTCGGATGCTCATCTAGCAACGGCACCACTTGCGAGGGCAGAAGGTGCTGCTGCTGCTGCTGCTGCTGCTGCAGCAACAGATGCTGGCACAACTGTCCAAGCTCCTTCGAACCTAAGTGGGCCTGACTGGCACTGTGTTTGGACCGTGGGCCAGCCTGGGGCTGCTGTCACTTGTGTTACCTGACTTCAGGGAGTCGGGCATGTGCATAGGCGCCTGCAGCAGCTCCAGGATGATGGCAGTGCAGGTGGCCACATCGGCAGCGTCATGCACAGCAACACCTGCACCGGCATGAAACAGCAGTCCGCCATTCTTGCCATGGTGGGTCACAGCAGGAACCCACCGTCTGATCTGATTTGCTTTGATGATGAGGAGCACCCACCAGCAGTCAGTCCGATGGTACCAGGCTGGCAGCTGCAGTCCAGCATTGTTTTGCCGTCTGCGGCTCATGCCAGGGCTGCTCCATGTGACAGTGCCGTACTGCCCGCAAAGTGAGCCATAGGCTGATAGCCAATGGCTCGGCCCATGGTCGTGGGCTAGTACAGCGGTGCCTTGGTGCCGAAGAAGCAGCTGCTCACAGACACTGCAACCCATACCAGCCCCTTGCCACTGCCCCCTGCTGCTGCCCCTGCGATTGATCCCTGCAGCTCCTGCTGCCGGCTGCTACTGCTGAGGATGCTGTCTCACAGGTAAGGCAGTGCCCTTTGTTGCCCTTTGTCCCGCACCTGCTGCCTCCATCTCGGCCTGCTGTACATTGCCAGCTGCCAGGAAGGCCTGCATTGCCAGCAGGCCTACTGCAGGGTGCGCTCGGCTCTCAGCAGACTCCAGCTGCCGCAAAGCGTCAATGCACCTGGGTGACAAGGGGACACAACAGCAGTAGACAGCAGCATGGACTTGGCAGCCTGCAGCGCTGCCGACAGGACAAGCGCATGGGTAATGCCACTTGCTGTGGCGACTGTGCCAACGTGAACCAACACTCCCCATATGGCCTCCAAATGGCTGTAAAAATATACATAAGATGCTGAGTCATGCTTGCTACTTCTGCTTGTTCTTGGGCCCCTGGCCTTGGCATTGCCTGGTTGAAATCACTGTGTCAACACACCTCAAGGCAGCGCTGGCGTCCCTCCCAAACATGAGGTGGCAGTAGGCCATGTCCAGCAGCACCTGCAGGGCAAACCAGACGCATCTTGATTGCAAGCATCAACAGCAGGGGCCCGCATGGGGCTTAAATTCCAACAGCGGCTTGAGTTCAGACGTGCCGGTAGTTACTGCTAGCAGCAGCTGTCAGCGCTGCCAGCTTGTGCAGCCATCTGTGGCAGCATGCATGGCCAGATTGGCAGTATAGCTCCCAGCAGCTCGTGTCACCTCTGGCATCTCTGCGGTCCGTGCTATGCCAACACCGGCGGCCCTGTCATGCGCACGGCAATCACGTTGATCCTATGGCATCATGTGTAGCCCTCACAACTTGTGACATGACGCACCCGTGACTCCAGCTGCAGCAGCTGCTGCTGCAACTCTGAACACTCCGCAGCTTTTGCTGCTGTTGCTGCTACCGACGCCTCCTGGCCTTGCTGCTGCTGCTCAGTGTTGCTGGCCTTGACTTTGCTCAACAGTTCAAAGGCGGTGCTCAGTGGGGCGATGAGGGCCTGGGGCCAGAGTCACAGGAGCAGCACAGCAGCACACGTAGCCTCGACGGCACAGAGGCATAAGAAAGCCACCTACTAGGTAGGGTAGTAGGGCATGCAACGATGTTGCGTCAATGCTGCTTCGGCCTGTGTTCATGCCTGCCGTTGACGCCACTCCCACTCCCACAGCCGTCAGGGACCGCCACAACTTGGTGGAAGTTTAGCTGGCGGTATGCTTGCAGCGCAATACGTGTGCTCTTGACGTATGCCTCTGACCCCAACACAGCTGGCTATTCTTCGCTGTCACACACAGATCGCGTACAGATGACACACAGATGCATGTATAATAAATCTGAGTTTTACCTTGAGGGTCTGGGGTTCCTCCCCAGCCTGTACAGCATCACTGCTCAGCATGACCTCAGCCACGTGCTGGTGCAGCAGCCCTGCCAGCTGCACAGACAGGCTGCTGCTGATGCTGGGGGTTGGTGCCAGCTCATCAGCAGCAGCACGAGCTGCAGTCAGGGCCTGCATGGCAACGAACTGCATACACATAAAGGCGTGCGCAGGCAGCAGCACGGAGCGTTCTGATGTTGACATGCACCTGTGTTGGCCTCGTGTTGAGAAATTTGTGGGGATTTGGACAGTTTACACATGCAAGGTGCTCGATGTCTGAGGGGCACAAGCTACAACACGGCACATTACATTGTCCTTGTTCAACGTGCCATGTTTGTGTGTGATGGCGACAGCTGATCTTGCATGTGTCCTTGCCAAGAGCAGTGATGCAACACATGAACACACAACTGCTGAGGTCCTTGCAACCCCCATGACAGCCCACCTGCTGGTTCAACTTCACAGCAGTTGTGTAGCGCGCGGCATGCACGTCAAACAGCAGCACACACAGCTGCTCCGCAGTGCTGGCCGGCAGGGGCCCTGACTGCAGCGGCTTGCTGCATGCTGACTCAGCCGCCTGGCTGGCAAAGGTCAGCACCACATCAGACTGCTCCCACATGTCCAGCTTACTCCAGGACTCGCTGGTCTGCAGGCCAGGCAACGGATAGTGGCAGGAGGTATTCTGCTATGTAAAAGCATGTCAGGGTGTAGCCTGCTCCCTACTGTAGGGTCATGTGTGTGCTCGGCAGTGACAGCTGATTGTGCACGACAGCAAATGCCCAGCATTACCATAGGCTGCTGCAAGCATACTCAGTGGGTGGGGCCCAAACCTTCTCAGCCTGTCGCAGATACCCGGCTGATGCATAGCATCTGTGCATTTGTCATGCTGTGGTATGTACTTGAATTGGCGCTGCAAGCATACGGCCTCATGACCCGTGTTCTGTGTCAATTGCCCCGTACTGGCGTACCAGGTCACGTGGTTCGGGCCCAGCAAGTCCCCAAGACACTGCATGGGTCCAGCAATAGTGCTACCGCTGCTGCAAGCATACTGCATGTCCCTGTCTGCGCAACCTCCACTAGCTTGCTTTAGATCAAGCACTACAGGCATTGGAGCAGTTGCATATGTCCTATCAACTCTGGAAGCATACTGCAGCCGTTGGCCATTCGCTGGTCCGAGCATGTTGTCCCAAGTGGCACCTGGCAGGAGTCTGACCCCAGAGTGTGGTGCAGAACATGGCTGCAACTGCATGCCATGGTAGCTTGTGTTGCATGCCAGATACGACAAAACAGGGGGGAGGGGATGACGTGGTGCCCAGTTGTGCTGACTCAGCACCGTGAGCTCACCTTGAGGCAGAAGGTGATCAGGTGCTGCAGCTGAAACTCCTGCAGCAGGCCTGCTGGCGCTGCATGCAGCAACTCACAGGACATGTGTCGCAGCCACGCGATCTGTAATGCTGTACCCTTGCTGCTACTGGCCAGCCTCCTGTTGGCAGCATCCACAGCAGCGTTCTGCACAGCAAACAAATGTGCAGACCAGCAACCAGTTCCTGGTTACAACCTGGCCGAGGACCACCTGTACATCACCTTCTGGTCGACCTGAGCGACGTCTTTAACACATAATTGTCGCAATTTCTTACCCAGAGCGCGCATGCATGGCCCCAGGCATCCTCAGCATGTGCAGTTGTGCTGCTCCAAGAGGCTTTGCTGCTGCAGGTGCGCAGCTGGCTCACGGCCGTTGCCAGGGCTGCACGAGCTGAATCATCACTGTTTTGTGAGATGTTTTCGAGGCACTTTGTCACAAGCAACACGGTATCCTGCAAGGAATCTCTGCTTTCCGGTTGGTTGTCCATGTTAAGCAACTTAGAGCACTTCTGCTCCCAAAAAGCATCTCAAGCGTAGCTCTTGGTGTCATAGAATGGATGCAACATGTGTTTGAGCTGGGACGAGCTTCAGCAATTTTTGAATTCGCAACCCGCCATGAACATGCATGGCCCACATGGCTCCGCATCTTGTTGAGCTCAAAGTTCTCTTGTAGGCTTCAAAGCTGCTGATGCTGAGACTACCACGAATCATGTCTTTGTCGACATCAGACAGCGCGGCATGACTGAGGTTTGCACCTTCAGCTGACTGGCAAGCTTTTCAGCTGACAGGCTGACGCACGCATGCATACTGTCTGCAGCTCATACATACAGAGGCAGTGCATGCATCGCTTCTGCTGAAGCCTGTTACATACTACTAGCTCCTTCAGACGCCTGCAGCAGACACTCACAGCACAATCACCATGCATTGGCATGATTGGAATGCCACACCGCCAGCCTGTACTGCATGCAGTGCAGACTGAGATCACAACCTTGAGCTCATCCCTAAGGCAGATGTGGCCAAGCTAGACTCATAAAGCAACAATCGTCAAAGGCACATCTCATGATTGGGAGTCAGCACACCGGTAGTGGCGTTGACCCCTATCTTCTCCCATGCAGCTGCAGCTACCGAAACCGGGTCCCAACATGACAGACCCTGTGCAAGCCTTGACCCACCCCACCTGAATGAACTAATGATAAATCAAAAGCCACGACTCAATCACCATACAATGCGTCAGACACACATCGCTCAGAGCATTGGTGCCTTCCGCAGCAACTGGGCCCCATGGGATATTGGCCAATACTAGGCAAGCAGCAGCACTGCGGCAGCCTGTGACAGGCTGCCCCTGGCTATGATAGCCCAATCTCCAGGCCTGGCCACAGTTGCCAACTGAGCATCGCACAAAGGGCGCCTGACATGGCTCTCACTCTACTGCCTGTGTTATTGTGACGACACATGCACAGCCTGACTCAGGCTGGCCCTCACAGCAGCATCCCCCACCCAGCAGGCGTAGACCTAGATAGATCTAGTAGAGTCTGCACTTGGGCTCTGATCATGATCAAGGCTCTGTGCTGGTCACCCAAGCACAGGTCTTGTCGCAGCTTGAACCAAAGCCGCCACAGCTACCAACCCCACACTGCCAATAGCCCTTCCTTTCCAAACTCAGTGACACTGCTGGATGCTGTATGAGACCAACTGCTGACTCACTGCTGACTCAGGCCTGCGGGCATGCTGTTGGAGTGGCCTGCCACATGCGGCAAGCCGAACAACTACTGTTGTGGACCTGATGGCATGTAACCAATGCACGTAGTGACCTGGGGCTCACTGCGCCTTGGTGGCCTCCTTGCTGGCGTCTGCATCGCTTTTGCCCTCCCAGCACAGCACACCGCCCTTGATGGCCTTCAGCACCTGCTCCTGAGCCTCTGCCCTGGAGCGCCCCATGCCTGCCGATGCTGTCTTGACGGGGTACCCGTGCGGCTTGCGCCTGCTCAGGGTGCAGCAGCCGTTGTGGGACCTGTCCAGCAGGCACTTGCCGGCGCTGCACTCGCCCTTGCAGGGAGGGTGTGGCCCGTGGTTGTCCTCCTTGGGGCCGTGCTTGTAGCTCATGGACATGGCCTTGGCCCGGCCTGCCTTTGAGGCCTGGCTCCTGCGGGACTCTGGGGGGTTGATGAAGGCACCAAACTTGGTGTCGAAGTTCTCCTCCAGTGTGTCACTGCACATGAACATGAACAGCGGGCGCATGGCGGTGAGGCGCATGAACATGAATGTGCAGCACTTGAACACGGGGAAACATGGGGCACATGGTCATGGCTGCATTCAATCATGTGGCAGGAACACATCGCCCGTGGGGTCCACTAGGGCGGCACAGGCCGCTTGGCAAGCTCATGGGTCACAAGGCATGATGGCAACGTGCACACACCCTAAACCCTATGCCCAGCAGGCCTGACAGCAAGCCTGGCAGCAGGTCTGGCAGCTGCCATGAATGCACACAGCCCTGGGCACATCGACGTGAGCTGCGACTAGCTCACTAAGCTGGCAGCAGCAGAGCAGTGAGTGGTCTGTGGTTCGAATGGATGGCTGCTGCCAAACCAAGCACTTCGGGGGCTGTGGGCAAGGGCCTGACTGCGCTGGCAATAGCACTTCTGCACAGTCCTGACAGCTGCTGCTGCTCGCAAGTGCAGTTGGTGGTTTCAAGGCTACAGATGGTATCATGTGTGGCACCCATGCTATCAAGCTGCACAGGAGCAAGGCTCTTCATCAAATCACCGAGCAGTGCTGGTGGTGCCGGGACACCTGTAAGTGACTTACTAGGCGCACTCGGTGCCGTTTTGCAGTATGCTTGTCTCCTCGGGGCACGTGGCGTCCTCGCCGTTGCACACAGCGCCCTCACACACGGACTCGCCCGTCCTGTCAGCGCAACATGGCACAGAGAGTTGCTTATTCAGGGGCGGCAGGTGGGGTGGGATCACTGATCACTGATCGTCGGACGCGCATGGTTGGTGCAGATGCAAGCGTACCAGGCATGTTCGGAGGATGGGTAGGCTCAGCTTGGCAAGCCCAAGAGGCTCCCAGATGGTTGCGACAAACATCAGGCCCCACTACAATGCGCAAGACAGATGCCATGGCTGGATTGGTGCTGATGCTGTTCAAAAACAGTGTGTGACCACAGCAAAGTCCCAGTCTTCAGGACAGCTGCTCAGCACACGCCGCGTAGTGCTTGACTCAGGCATGCAGGTGCTGTGGCCCTCGGAGGCGCAGCAGCAACTACTTCAGGCTGTATGTGCGTGTGCATGCAAGTACTTACCAGCAGACTGTGCCCTGCTTCAACAACTTGCCGTGCTTGCTGCAGCATGGGGTGTTGTAGCCATACTCGCAATCGATCTGAGAGGGCAACGATAATGAGGGAAGCAGCAGGCATCACAGCAAGCAGGCACAGACAGGTTAGTTGAACACCCCCGCCAAAGAGGGCCCCTGGAAGGCTGTCACAGTCGAGCTCCTATGCAACACCCGCATGTTCAGAAGCAAGCATGCACGCTGACACATACATTCACACATCCACAAGCAGCAGCACAGGTCGTCTGCGCACAACAGATTTGAGCGCTGCAGCTGCCATGCACATCTGTTACAACCGCAGCAGCATCAGCAGCATCAGCAGCAGCAGCAGCAGCAAATCTCCATACCCCTGCACTGCATGCTTTGCAGCCCACCACACACCACTGCTGCCATTAACACACCCCAGGTTGGGCATCAGCAGGCTCGCTCACGCCTACAAACTGTGAAAGTGCAGCAGGCAGGCTCACGTACCGAAGGCTTGAGCTGGAACTGCAGCTCGAACTCGACTTCGTTGTCGCTCAGGGGCTTGACAGAGAAGTCTGGGATGTAGATCTTGAACATGCCGTCACGCTCAAGCTCTTCGCCCCGAGTATAGCTGACCTTGCACTCGTCGGGCAGCGTGTTCTTGATGAGGTGGACGTCGTCGAAGCCCTCGAACGCGTCGCTGATCAGCGTGTACTCGCTCCTGTAAAAGGCGGGAAAGTTGGTGTACTTGACCGTCAGGGTGATCAGGCCGGTGGTGGTGAGGTCCAGCTCGTCGACGCCGAAGCCGTAGGCTGCTGTGAACTCGGTCTTGTTGTTGGCGATGGCGACGATGGTGGAGTTGACGCCAAAGCCGTTGCCGGGCGCGATGGCGAGGTCGACCTTGGTGACTGTGCCGTTAACCTTGGCGGTCTCCAGCAAGTCCATAGCTGCCTCTGACGGTGATTGCGCCACCTCCTCCGCATCCTTGACCTCCCCATCCCTGTGCAGGAGCTTTTTGATGTCAGCCTGCAGCGCCACCAGGGTCACAAGACAGTGGCAGGGTGAGCAGCGTGAGTCGCGTGCAGATGTGAATGGGGCCAGCTGGCCTGCAGGTTCTCCGGCCCACACCCACATTCTCACGGGGGCCCCCGCCCCCACTGTCTAGTTGAGGGCGAGGCTCAGGGGCAGAAGTACAGGGTATGTCATGCCGTGCCACGCCATGCTCCCTAGGTTGAGGAGACATTCGAGCATCAGACGTGCCCCAGTGCTTGCCCAGCAAGGATGGAACTTGACTCTGAGTCAGTGCCTGCCTGATGCGTCAGGCCAGTTGTTGCTGTTTTGCAGGTGTGAAGTCATCAATGCATGGGCCAGGCACTGCTGAAGCCCCCTGCTGTAGGACCTGCAGCACCCTAGCCAGTGTGCCAAAGCGTGTGATTGGCACACTCTGCAGGGAGCTGCAGTTTCTACAGCAGCAAGGCCAGCAGGACGCAACTGTTGCAAGCTTGGCCTGTGTACTGCAGTAGGATGACTTGCTGCCGTGGATTGCTGGTCAATCGGCCAGCCATGTGCAGTGTCAGCATGCACAGTCATGTGCTGCCTCGTGCAAACTGCAGTGTACTGTCATCAGATGGTTTGTGTACTGTTGGGCTGTGCAGGAGCCCGTCACCACTAGATAAGATCGAGGACGTGTGCATTATGTATGAGGGGTTACCTTTTTCCCATCAGGGACTGCTTTCTTAATGGCAGAGGAGCCCTTAGCTGCAGCTGTCTGCTGCGCACATGCTGCACCCACACATGCCAGCACTGCCGTCCAAAACAGCAGGCTCCAAACAGCGCTCCTCATGACAACTTCAAGCTGTAGTTTTATATGATATAAAAAAGTTTTGCTTTGGATGACGCTGTCAGCTGCCACAGAGGAGTTTCCGGTTCGTCAACTCGACTTGCAGTATTGCCTTGATGGTACTGGCCTACGCGATGCACGCTGGAATTTATTCCTGACAGCCCGAGTGGAGGAGTTGAGGTCTTGCGAGCGCTCAAATATGCCAGAAACCGTTTGTTTGTCGACCAAGCACCAAACCTTCTCTGTCAAGGAGGGCTCAGACCGTGTGCCTGATGCGTGAAAGAGCTTTTTAACACAATAATAATGCTTTTTTTGTGGTACGCACAGCAAAGCAGCCCCCAGCGCTTCGGCAGTAACGTGCATCACAGGTGGCACAGGTCATAATTCTGTGAAAATTAGCTCACACGGGGGCATTCCACCCCAGCAGCAGCATTCAACATTGAGCATGCTGAATATGATGCTATGTGCTGTCTGCAAAGTCTCGTTCTAGCCAGGCAGCGCCCTTGCCGAGTTGGGCAAAACTTGCACTTGCTGTCAGAGATCGACTGACTTCCTGTGCAGAGCTCTACAAGGGGGTGCTGCACAGTGACATTCGATGCAGTGCGTGCTTTTCCTTTTACTCGTATCTGATTGGCTTTCAATTCCTCTGGTCATGTGCAACATTCCTTTTTGTGATGCCCTGCAGCAGGCCTGCAGGAAATGATTCCTTCCTTTGAAGGCATGCTGCGCAAAACACGTGATGCACGCTTCAATGAAGCTGTATGGGTTTCGAAATACAAAAATGTCGGGTGTTTGATCAAATGCGCGTACATCTCCGGCTGGCAATAGGCCGGTGAAGCCAGCTGCAGGTAGTGTCTTGCTGACTGCTTTGGAAACTTCAAACGCCGCAGTTGTGTGATGGTGCGGTTTTGCGAGTGGCTAGTTCCTTGACTGATGCACAGCCTATTACCTATCAAGCAACGCCAGGTGCAGCTGCTTTCTGTAGTCAGCTGACCACTTGAATGTCTGATCGACTGATCCACCTGTGACGTGTTCGAGTTCGCCTCTCTTCCAGCTTACCGGTCGTTGCGACATCAAAGTAAAATGAAATCAGCATCTTCTGGTGGACGGTCCAAGAGCAGTGGCACGAGTAGCAGCAGCTACAGGAAGGGCAGCAGCAGCAGCAGCAGCCAAAGCAGCAGCAGTAGGAGGCCACAGCAGCAATCCAGGTTGAAACCAGCACAACGGCAAACACCTGCTGAACAGGTCGCTTCACCATTGCCGGGAGATGAAGGCGGCGAGTGGCTGGCCAAGGTACGCCCTCCAGGAGCATTCACAATGGGACGGGAGGGACCCCTGTACTGGCCACTGCTATGCTTGCTGTGCCTGCACAGGCGATGCCTGCACACATGCGGATATACCAGTCACCCTACAAGGTTGACTTCACATTCGTCATACGGCGCCTTTTGCCATTGCGGCCTTTTCTGACACGTACGCCTACCAATCACTACCCGCACCATTTGCCAAAGTGTCTGGGCTGCAACCACTGCTGCAGGCTCTCGCCAGCTCCGGTGTGGCATCAAGGCGTGCCTGCATAGACCTTGTGAAGGCGGGAAAGGTCAAAGTCAATGGCGTGGTTGTCACAGACCCAGCCACAAAGGTGGGGTGAGGGGCATGGACATCGAGCACCACCATTAGCACTATGGCAGCGGCAGCACCAACACCAGCAGCAGCAGCAGCCTTACCCTGCATCAAACCCTTACCAGTTCCACCATGCCCCATGCACCGTATGTCGTCGCACTGCAGGTGGACGCGTCCGGTGATCGTCTGTTTGTGGAGGGCAAGCGCGTCTCTGCAGCAGCAGCGGCCACCTCCTGCTACTTTGCTGTGCACAAGCCGTCAGGCTACATCTGCAGCAATGTGTCCAAGGAGCCGGGCACACGGGCAGTCGACCTGCTGCAGCCCTGGCTGGACAAGTGGCAGGACAGGCACAGGGTGAGAGGGGTCGTGGGTCTGTACTAGCTGGACAAGTGGCAGGACAGGCACAGGGTGAGAGGGGTCGCGTGGCCATGTGCTGCTTGCAGATGATCAAGTGATGCTGTGGCTGTATGTGGCTGTATGTGTGTGTGTGTGTGTGTTTGGTGGGGTCTGCTGTGGGGGATGCAAAAGGGAGCTGAGGCTTTAGGAAGGATGACTGACTTGGTGTAGCCATCGTGACATGCCATGCAGAGTTTGGCAATGTCGGCTGGCTTTCCTGGCCTTTGCTACACAGCCACTGCACTGCTGCTGCAAGGGCCTCCGACATGCTTGGGGCTGTGGTACGCCTGGTGCTCACGCCAGCTGTATGTGTTTTTGGCACCTGGTGTGTTGAGCTTCTCACTTCTTACTTGTGGGCTTCTCACTCATGTGGGCTTCTCACTGATGCGGGCTTCTCACTGAGTGTGAATGTGTGACTGTCGCACGTGGTGACACAGGGCCAGCTGCCTCCCCGGTTGTTCACAGTGGGCAGGCTGGACGTCGCCACATCAGGCCTCCTGTTCATCACAAACGATGGTGAGGGCCGCTGGCGCAGCTGTGCTGCTGTGCAGTGCTGTGTGCTGTTGTGTGCGGCTGTGTGCTGTCCATGTCCATGCTCAAGTCCTGTGTTCAGTGCTGTGTGCTGCTGTGTACGGCTGTGTGCAGTCCATGTCCATGCTCAAACCCTGTGTCGATATCCATGTCCATGTCGATGTCCATGTCCAAGTCCTATGTCCATGTCGATGTCCATGTCCAAGTCCTATGTCCATGCCCATGCCCATGTCCATGTCGATGTCCATGTCCATGTCCATGTCCATGTCCATGTCCATGTCCATGTCCATGTCCATGCCCATGTCCATGTCCATGCTCAAGTCCAGTGTTCATGTGTGCAGGTGACTGGGCCAATCAGGTCATACACCCCTCAGCAGACATCACAAAGGTGAGCAGGCTGCGTGCTGTGCATCCTGCACCCTGTTTGTATAGCATCCAGTAACCCTGGTGCTGGTTGCCAGCAGCAGTAGCAGCAGCAGGGGCAGCAGCAGCAGGAGCAGCAGGAGCAGCAACCTCCGATGCGACCGCAGTGACACGCATGAGCAGGTGCAGCAACAGGGGCACTGCGTCACTGGTTCAATCAGGCAGCAACCAGTCTGCCTTCTGCAGCTGCTGCTGATGTGAGTATGCATGTGCATGGTCCTCATTCCTGCCTGTCACTGCTGCAGGAGTATTGGGTCACGCTGCCTCAAGACCCCACCCAGAAGGAGCTGCAGCAGCTGCGGGCAGGCACAGCCATCGACGGTGTTCGGGTGGTGCCGAAGATTGTGCAGATCCTGCGGAGGGCCAGCAGCCAGACGGACGACGAGGACGCTGCTGCAGATGCAGCAGCAGGGCCAGCGGGGCAGTCCAGCAGCAGGCGGGGCGGCAGCAGCAGGGGCGGGAAGCGTGAGGGCAGCAGCAACAGCGGCGGCGAGGAGGCCGTTGGGATGGCCAGGGGGGTGGGTGATGGGAGGAGGGAGAAGCTCAGCATTGGAGGCAAGGGCTGTGTGCTGCGACTGGATGTCTCTGAAGGCAAGAAACATGAGGTGCGTGCAACAGCAGCAGCAGCAGCAGCGGCAGCAGCAGCAACAGCAGCAGCGGCGGCAGCAGAAGTAGGCAGTAGCAGTAGCAGTAGCACAGTAATCGAGGCTGTGTCTGGCTGGCAGCGAGTTTGTTGGTCCCCGACAGTCCTGCTGGGCACACCATAAAACAGCAAGCATATGTCTACGTGATGCAGCGCTGTTGCTGTGTAGTGAGCAGCGCCAGACATATGCTTGCTGCTTGTATGGTGTGCCCAGCCGGCGCTGTTGCTGTGCTGGGTGGCGTGTGTGGTGTGCATTATCGCTGGCACTTGTGGGTTCAACACCCAGGTTTCAAGCACCAGCCTGTGGCGCCTGCATGCAGCATCATGGCGCTCCTGCAACAGCGACAGTAGCTCGCAAGAAGGGGTTTGCATGGCTGCTGACAATTGGCTAATGCGGCGCATGTCTTGCCACTGAGCCACCTTGTGCCCCTGCCACGGGAGTCTATCACCGCCTGCTGCTGGCCCCGTGCTTCATTCCTGACCATGCTTCTGCTTCTGCTGCTGCTGTTGTTGCTGCTGGTGTCGCTGCAGGTGCGCTTGCTGGTGGCTGCTGCAGGGCTGAGGCTGCTGCGGCTGAAGCGCGTGCGCGTGGGCGGCTTTGTAATGCCTGACAAGCTGCGTTCGGGGCAGTACATGTGAGTAGTACAAGCTGCGTGCCTTGATGACAAGGGGCGCCCATGTGGCAGGCCTGGGGCTGTCTGTGCCTTGAGGGTGTCTCACTTTTTGGGGAGTGTTGCTTTTGGGGGAGTGTTGCTTTTTTGGGAGTGTTACTTTTTGGGGAGTGTTAGTTACACGTAGGCACATTCGCCACAGCAAGAGTGGCATTACCTACCGGGGTCATACTTTTGACTAGTTCCCTCCGCCTGATTCACAACCTCTGCACAGCTCAAGTGTTTGGCTTGCTGATCTGTTTGGACTGCCAAGTGACCAACGCCGAAGCCTTTGAGTGCGCAGCAGTGGGTTGCCCAGCCCCTGGTGTTGCTGCAGCAATGGTTTTGCTTATGTTTCGTTTGCGTGTGTGTGTTGCAGGGAGCTGACAGAGTCCATGAGGGCCAAGATCCTCCAGCAGCCACGCTGAGCACACGTGTGGTACCACAGCTACACCACAGCCACACCACAGCACCTCCACCCTGAACAGCAGCAGCAGCAGCTGGCATGGCTGAGCTGTGGTGACCACTCGACATTGCATGTCGATGAGCTGCAGGAACAGACCACAGGCCTGGCGTCACCGCTGCTGTGCCCAGCGACACTCAGGCTACCAGGCAGGCATCATGCATATGCATATTCACGTGACAGCGGGCGCAGCAGCACAGAGGCCTGGCAGTCAGCGCAACACCAGCAGCAGCAGCAGCGGCGTGTGCATTTGAGGGTGGGCTTAGCAGCGCAGGCCTGGCAGTCGGCGCAGCAGCCTTGCACTGCAAGAGTTGAGGTGCAGCATGCGCCAACGGGGCCCCCGACCCCACCCAAACCACTACCCACACCACCACCTTTACTACGGCGGCCGAGCCATGAACAGCACCGTCCACAGGGACCCTTGGTTCCACGCATGGAGCCAGAAACAACACCTGCCAGGCGCACAGTACTACACAGCCAGCAGCCTGTGTGCCAGCGAGCGGGCACCACTTGAAGTGCTACCACTGCTCGAAAGGTGTGTTGACCGCAATATCATGATGGGATGCCACATCCTATCATGCCGCTCATATCAAACACGGCTTGCTGTCGCAGTTGGGGGCACTGCTGGCCCTTACGGTATCTGGGGTTCTAAGGCAGCTTTTGGGCTTGAGCTGTTGTTGCCTCCCTGCAGCTGCCAGCCTGGCGGTGCAGTGCAACGCAGTGGGCAGTATGCTTGCAGCAGTTCACAGCAATCAGCAGTATGCTTGCAGCAGCACACAGCAATGGGCAGTATGCTTGCA
>QAXK01009052.1:0-17222 GCA_004335735.1 Chlorella sp. KRBP | reverse complement strand
CCCTCTGTTGCCCTGGCTCACCCAGAGGGGTGTGCTGCGATTGCGAGTGGGGCGCCAGCACCCCTGAGCCATGCATCCAGACCAAGGCTGGTGCTCGCAAGCTCCAGGGGCAGTCGCATGACAGCAGCACCCGCAGCGCTGAGTGCACCCTTGCTGCTGCAGCCGCTGCTGTCAGCATACAAGCCAGGGCTCCATGTCCACAACTGCTTGTGCTGTTGTGCGTGGCACGCCTCCTGACTGACTGTGCTTAACACGTGGTAGAGCTGATTGAGGTCAAGGGTTGGTTGGAGGGTCGACACTATGCTGCAAGCGGTTGCAGGAACAGATTGTGCAGACAGCTGGGATGCAAGTCTGTTGCACCTCTTGACAGTGCTAATCTGATGGGGCTTGACTGCCAAGATCAGCAGAGCCCTTGTTCAAGATATTAACTTAATTACAGTGACTTTGATAGCTCTGCTGTCTACAAGGGATGCGAAACCCGGGTGCTAAAGTCGGTTCAACCCTGACAGTTGAGCTGCTGACGTAACCCGCTCTTTGGCTGAACATGCAGCGCACTGGTGACCAGCGCACAATGACTCTGGTCGTGACCATACAACATTTGTTTGCTGATTGGTAACCCGCTGATCCAAAAGCCGAAGCTTACTGTATTCCTATGCACTGTAGGATCAGACACTGTCAGGTGCCGATTGTGGCACATTGCGGACGGTTTGATCCACAAAGGTTTTGTATTAGGTTTCACAGACGGCTTTGTGGATGAGGTGGCATTCTGAGCAGCACAAGCAGCCCAGCAGAGGCCTCTTGATGCTCCCATGATCAGTCCAGAGCAGTGTGCTGCTGTGCTGATATGATGCGGTCGAAGCAAGACTTGCCTCAAGCTACATTTTATTACAATCTTGCAGGTGGTTGCTGTATGGTTGGCAACAGCTGCTGTACGCAACAGCCGTCTGCCTTGCATGGATTCATGCCATGAAGGTGTCTGAGGCTGCACAACTTTCCTTTGTGATGTGAAGATACCACGTAATCCTTGGTGTTACCAAGAGCTTTTCGATGGCCAGGGTACCCAGCAATTGGAGAATGTGCAGACTGCACACCCGGTGATCTAACAAGAAGGTTCCTCCTCTTCTTGAGCATGCAGTGCAAAGCTTGCTCATTAGCTTGTGTACGCCGACAAAGTGACGCAATTTTTTTGTTGTTGTCAAGTATAATCTGCTCTAGTCTCAGTACTAGTGCCCCAGCTGCTTTTGGCTGTCGTGTCAGTCAGCTGTGCCTGGGACAGTAAACCAAGGGCACATCTAAATCTTCTACTCTTCACGGCTCGCGATTGTGATCAAGTGTCTCTGCTCGTGGTCGATACAATCTTCCACCTGAAGCTGCAGTTGCAGTAGCACTACAGTCTCGCAACGCCTCAGACACGGAGACGCCGACAATTTGACGGGCTCTCACTATCCAATTTAGGACTGATCATCAGTAGCGGCTGCTGCAGGCCTCAAGCATGAGGTGTAGCTTGCTTTTTGCAGCAGTGCTGCTCCTGTTGCAGCAAGTAGCAGTTGCAGGGGAGCCACAAGCGTCAAATCCTTATGCAGGAAAGTCATACGGCAGCTGTCCCGGCAACTACTGCGAGTCAGAAGACCCAGCACTGGAGCTGCAGTTGTGGGAGGCAGCGCGCACAGGGGATGTCAAGACAGTCAAGCAGCTGCTGGCCAACGACAAACTCAACCTCACACGCAATGTTGTGCCTGATGATGATGGCTTGGCCAGGGTTGTGGACGTGGCCGTGTGGGTGGCTTCGGAGCAAGGCAAACACAAAGTCATGCGGGTGAGTGCCTGTGGCAATGTTCCCACTGGCAGCAGTGCATACATGAAGATGCTGCTGTAAGTTGGACAGTTTCATTCAGCTATTCCATAACATGTGGGGCATGTTACCCAGCGTGGCATGCGAGTCACTTGACAGCGCAAACTTCCACCACCAACATCACCTGCATCAGGCAAACAACAGCAGCACACTGGCCTGAGCTGTTTGCAGCTGTCAAGGTCCTTGTGTACCATCCAAGAAGGGCGTGAGGCGGTAGCAGGTTCCGTTGCGACAGTGCTGTGCACTCTGTGCATCTGTCATGTTAGCATGTGTGTCCATCACAGTCGTTTCAAGAACCCCATCACACCTGCCCCACCCTGTCGCCCACAGGCTATCCTGGAGCACCTGCCAAAGCAGATGGGTGTGCCTCAGATCTACAGGTTTGAGGACGGGCACATCCTGGACCTGGCGGCAGCCAACGGAGACCTCGAGATGGTGCAGCTGCTGTTGGAATTCAACATGACTGTCGGCCCCTCTGCCATGGCCCATGCAGCACACTTCAATCACACCGACGTCATGAAGGTGTGATGTGAAAATAGAGTTTGATTACAGATCTTGCAGTGTCTTGAGACAAGGGCTGAAATAACAGCACACAGGTTGAGGTCGCATGTTTGAGTGTTTGTGTGTCTCAGGGGGTGTCAGGCTGCAGTCGTGCCGGCCTCTGAGGCTGCATGTTGACCGGTGTGCACTCCATGGCTTGCTTGCATCAACCCAGCAGTAGCTGTCCCTCAGGACCGTCCTGCCGCTGTGACAGCGGCTCTCCCTCAGCACCATGGCTTGCTTGCATCAACCCAGCAGTAGCTGTCCCTCAGGACCGTCCTGCTGCTGTGACAGCGGCTCTCCCTCACCACCATTGCTGCTGCTGCATCATGTTGTGTGTTGCCCTGCATCAGGAGCTGCTGACGAAGCCCATGGACCTCAAGAATGCCATGCAGGCCATCTCCAACGGTGGCAGCCAGGACATGGCGCAGCTGCTGCTGAAGGCCATGAAGGACAAGGCCATCGCTGACAAAGAGCACCGTGAGTCAAGGGTTTTGGCGGGGTCACGTCAAGGGTTTTGGCCGCCGCAGGCTGTGCATTTCAAGGAGCCCTTATCATCTGGATTGCGTGGTGTGGGATGGTAGGCCTGGTGCTGGGAGTGCCACAAAGGCTGCGCCAGGCAGCTGATTTGCAGTGCCAAGGTCACCAGTTGGTGACACGTTGCCCACAAGTGAGCTGTCCGTCAGCGCAGTGCTGTGTGGCCAGGCACATCATTCTCCTGCTGCTGCTGCTGTTGCTGCTGCCTCTGCCTCTGTTTCTTGCAGAGAGCCACGGGGCGTATGACTGGCACGGCGACTACGTCATGATCGCAGTCACCTCAGGAAATGTGCCTGTGCTGACTGAGCTGCTGTCTGACGGCTATGAGCTCAAATGGCAACAAGCACAGGTGCGGCACAATGAAGTTTACAGTGCACACTCAGCAGTACTGCCGTAACTTGTTGTGGATCAATCTGAGTTTCATGGCTCCCACGTCATGCCACAACAAGAGTGGCCCAGGAGTGTCCGTACATTGCACCTCCCGCGCACATGCATTGCGCCAGCAAACCCTGTCACGTTCAGTAAACACAAACACAAACAGATGCAAGGTGAGACCTTGAGCAGGATGGATTCCTTGAAGATGTGCTGCTGTGCTGATGTGTGCTGTGGTGCTGGCTGTGTGGACAGGACCTGATCAAGGCCTGTGCCGAGCAGGGCAGCCCGGTGGTGATGGAGCTGCTGCTGTCACAGAAGCTGTTCTCAACAGACAAGGATGAGCTCGATGAGGCGGTAGACACTGCACTCAAGGCGTCAGCTGAGCTGGGCAAGCCAGACATTGTGGAGGTGCTGCTCAAGAAGTTCCCCGAGGAGACAAAGGGGCACTGCAAGGCCGGGGTGTTCAGGGCACTGAAGTGAGTCTCGCATGTGTCAGTGGGGAGGTGGGGTTGGGTAGTGTGAAGGGGGGCCGGTTGTCAGTGCAGTGTCTGTCCTGCCGTGCAACAGGTGGCACGGCAGTGACAGCAGGACGCATTTGATCAATGCACTTAGTGATGTGGTGTGCTGCAGTCGAGGTCACCTGGCAGCTGACGGCTGTGTGGTCTGTGGACAGTCCATGACGTCGCCCGTCGTCCCTCCTGCTCTGTTGTAACATCATGGTCCCTACCCTGTCTGATGCTGCAGGTACGGCCAGGACAAAGTTGTGAAGAAGCTGGCGGCTGTGTGCCCTGTGGACGTATCAAAGTCCACAAAGCTGCAGGATGCTCAGTGGATTGGCCAGGTGCTGAGTGCAGCACGCACAGGGGATGCAGCAGCCATGAAGGCCCTGCTGGCACAGGACAGGGCCAAGGCACGCATCAGGAAGCTGCACAGGCCTGTGGAGGTGCGTCGACAGTATCCAGGAGCCTTGTGCATGGTAGTTGTGTGACATGGTTGAAGCCTGCCATTGACACAACTGGTGCTTTCGTCATTTTGTGATGGTTGCTGGCCAACATGCATCCGGCAGTGTGTGGTCAGCCCTGCGTATGAAGACCTAGATTGTTGCAAACACCATGCCTTCGCTGTGCTGCGACACTGCTTGACATGCATATTGCTGTGCCGTGCTGCTGCTGTGCTGCTGCTGGCATGTTCCCTGTTCACAGGAGGATGCCTCAGGGGACAAGAAGGAGGCCTCTGGGCCCGCCATAGACCCCAAGCACGACCCCCTGGTCATTGCTGCAGTCAACGGCCACCTGGAGGTGGTGAAGCAGCTGGAGGCCCTCGACATGCTGTGCTCACCCTGTGCAGCCTCAGCTGCCTCCAAGGCCAACCAGACCGAAGTCATCAAGCACCTGGTGTCAGGCACAGGCAGGATCCTGTTGCAGGTGTGTACGGCTGAGCAGGGGATCCTGTTGCAGCTGTGTGTCTCAGCATGCTTGTTGTTCGGTTTTTGTGGCTGAACATGGCCCCCGGCTTGTTCAGCCTTGCACTGGGGTCCTGCTGCTGATGCTGACGCACAAAGAAAGTGGTGTTGCCCATAGACTGAGCAACCATGCATGCTGTTTTTGCTGGTGCCTGCAGCAAAACGAGGACTTCATCCAGGATGCGCTGCGTGTGGTGGCCTACTCCATGGAGCAGCAGAACTGGGGCCTGGTGGAGTGGTTCCTGGGCAAGCATGTGACACAGGACCTGGGGTCCTACTTCCTGCCCGTCATTGCACAGGTGAGCTGTGCAAGGGTGTGTGTGTACAGTACGTGTGTTGACAGGTGAAATCTGGGTGCTGAACGAGTTGAAATGCACACACACCCGACCCCTACCCTTACATGGCTCACGGAGCTCCAGTTGAAGATATCAGGGTCCAACCCGGATTTGAGATACGTGGTCCACCTGCTGATGTTCAGCTGTGCATGTCAATTTTTCCATGGGATTTTTGGTGCATACGTGTTGCTGGGTGTCACTGAGCGTTTGGTACTGTACTGCCTGCAGGAGGGGAAGCTGTCAGACATGAAGGCCATGATTGGCATCCTCAAGGCTAGGGGGCGCACCGACAACGATTACTTCAAGGCACAGGTGGGTGCGATGTGGGTGGGGTGTGTGGATGCACTGACCTTGACATGACATGAGCATAGTTGGGCAGCACACCAGCTGCATGGTGGTTGCAGCGGCAACTCAGTTGTCTGCGCAGCGGAGTGCTCTGCAATGGCCTCCTTGGGTTGGTCACTGATGACCTGGACTGATGATCTTCTCGGCCTGCTCTGTGAGGTGGCAGGAACCCATCATGATGGAGAGAAGCAGAGTAACTGCTGTAGCAAGTTGAAGGGTAGCTTGTTGCGCCCCATCCAGCTTGAACATGCTACCAACCTGCCTGCCTGCAACTGCGTGTGCTGCGACTGTCTGTGTGTGCAGGTCCACAGCGCCATGATCAGTGCTGCCCTGGGCGGCCACTTGGATTTACTGCTGGAGCTGAAGCAGTACAGTGACCCACAGCTGTATGTACAGCCCCCTGCCGGTACAGGTGGGGATGATGACTACGACGAGTCAGTGGATGACAAGACAGAGCTGTGATGGGCATCTGTAGGTGTTGCAGGAGTGTTGAATTGTGCCACTTGCCAGCAGAGGGCCGTGCCAATCACTGTGATGGCGGAATAGAGGGCGGCACAGTGTGGGGGCAGCAACAGGGCACTGGCAGCGGGTGCTGGCCCCTGCCATGTTTGCACACTGCGTTTGCGCTAGGGCAACCAGCACGTGTGGAAGCATGGTGCGGGGGTGGTTCGTGTCGTGTCTCACATCGTTTGCGGGTTGCAGTTTCTGCTGTGCTGTACAGCACATGTCCGGTGTGCTGTGCTGTGATGTGGCATTGCATGCATGGTGTGCTTAGGTGCAGGCTGCATGGTGTGTGGCGCCCCAGGGGTCACTTGGGCGAGCTGTGAATCAAAGATGTGCTGTGCAGTGCTGTGCTGTGGCTTGCATCGTGCTTTGACATTGGTCATGTTGATACTGCACAACCACAAAAGCTGTGGTTGCAGTTGTTGCTGCTGGTTTGTTCGTTGTTGCTGCTGATACCGGATGCTGTGCACAGGCAGGGGCCCCCTTGTGTGAGCCCTCCTTGCCTGAAACCAAGGAGTCAGCTCACACCCTTGCGGAAGGGCTGGGGCAGATCTGGGTCAGGCTGACGTTTGTGAAAGGAAGGCACTGTTGTCAACCTGTGTTGCTGTTACTGCATGTGTACACAGTGACATGCATTGTCGCATGCTATGCGCATAGACAAACGAATGCAGCCAGTGTGCCGTAGGACTTGCCGCAGGTGTGTTGGTTGTGTTGTTATTGGTTTTTTAATAGTCGTCGTACGGCTGCTGTGCCGTCGAAGGCAGTGCTTGTAGCAGCGTATGTGGCTTCAGTTGCTGTTTGGAGGAGGGTACACCCTCCTTGTAGTGCACGCAACCTTGGACCCACCAACAGCTTCATGCAGCTGCAGGTGCTGCATGCTGGACCTGGGTAACATTCAGAAGCTGGATTTTGAATCGAAGCCGCTTTGAAACGTTATGCATGTGTGAAAGCGTTCCAGGCAAGCGTATTTGTCGCTTGTATTGCAACGTGTTAGTTAGTGTTACTCCTGCTGCCCGTTGTGATTAAGTACCCTGCGGCGCTCGCTGCATGCACATCAAAACGTTTCCTGACTTTTTTTCCAGTCTCAGACCATCCATCGCAAGACTAACGAGGCAAACTCCTTGAGTCCTGAACCTGTCTTGGGTAATCCTTGGAGGTGGTGTGGCGCGTGTTTCCGGCGTAGAACGCTTCACCAGTTTCGATTACCCTACTATACACTTGGTACAAGCCGGTAAAGTCGTGTCTTGAGCATTGCAGCGAGTAGCAGGCAAAGCAGCAGCAGAACAGCACAGCACCTCACCAGCAGCAGCAGCTCAGTTGCAGGGAGCCCGCCACCTGCTGTATTGAAGTAGTAGGGGGTTACTTAGAGCAATAGACAACGCAAACTTCGAGGCATCATGGCTTACAGGAGCACGGATCCCTCGGACACCTTTGAGACCCTGACGGACCCCAATTTCACCTATGTGTTCGACAAAGTCAGCTGCATGAAAGGCGCCTACTTCGCCCACGTGGTGTTTTGCTACCTCGTATTCCTTTCAGGCATCTTCTGCTGTGAGTAGCAAGAGTGTGGCAGAGGCTCAGACCCTGGGCGCCAGCTGCAGCTCATCAGCAGCTGCTTGTTGCGGAGCATGCACTGATTGTGCTCTGCATGCCAGGCAGCTGCATAGTGACAGCCCAAGTCCGTTGCATCAGTTATATACGTCAAATGCGTTTGCAGTTCGTAAGTCAGCAGCAATTGACTGCACTGATCTCGCTGCAAGCCAACGTGACAACTTGACAATGCAGCACTGCTTTTTGGCCCCTGCATTTTATCGCATGCATGCGCACTGCCTTCTAATGTCACCATTGACAAGCCACACAAAGCTCTCTCCCCAAATCCAGCAGCGACTGATCACACCCTGTCTGCTTGCTGGCCTGCTGTGCTGCTGTCAGTCGTGACAAGGCTCATCCCCAAGCTCAAGTGGACACATGTGTGGTGGGGCAGGACCTACATCATCTCGATGCTGTGGGCCACAGGTGTGTCGACAAGGACCATGTGTGTGTGACCAGTGTGATGCCTTTTAAACATGTATGACACATGGCAGGCTCGTCGGGAGTTCATCTCAAGGCCCTGCACAGATGGCACGAACTGCAATTTGCATCGCAGGGTGGTACTGTGCGTTGCTGCCATGTCCCCCTGCAGCTGCTAACAGCTACTGCTTGTGCACTGTGGATGCAGCGGTATATCCAAAACCGAAACATTGGCAAAGCGTGCACAACATGCAATGCCTGTGTGTCCATGACCCACTCCACAGCCACTGACGTTTTCGACCACACACGCTGTCCTGGCCCCTCTCGCCCCTCTCGCCCCACAGCCACGTCCCTCATCATCCACAACAGCGGCCTGCCAGCCGCCACCCTCATCTCCTTCATCTGGGTCCTGGGCGGCATGTGTGTGGCATGGGTCATCATCAAGTTCCACGAGCTGCGCATGGAGCGTGCCGCCATGGCACTGGTGACCCAGCAGCTGTCTGCAGGAGGCCCCGAGGCACTGGCTGCCAGCAAGGACCTTGCAGGGGCACTGGCCAAGGCCAAGGGGCAGCTGGCAGGCGGCAAGGGCTTTGCAGCGAGGTTCCTGTCCCTCAAGGCGGCCCATGGCATGATCATGTTTGTGTCCTGGATCAACATTGCAGGTGGGTGTGCAGTGGGACAGGGTTGCTGCGTTGGAGCATTGGTGGGGGCACTCGGCATGGCCGTGGGAGCTCGACAGGCCTGTCGGAGTATGCGCGCCGTCTTGTGTTGCCGGGAAGTCTGGCACATACTTGCACCAGTAGCTGTCTAGAGGCTGTGCAAGTGTTGGCTGCATGTATCCTGTGATCTCATCACATCCACCCCTCCACCCTTGCCTCCTGTCCTGCAGGCCGCATCTTTGCCAGCGACCAGTCGGGCGACTTCACCTGCCACACCTACCCAGTCTACAAGCCCATCACCACCAAGCACTTCACTGGCGCAGACGAGCCCCTGACCCTGGTGCCCACACAGAACCCCAAGTTTGCCTCCCTGCCCTGGGCCCGCACCGGCCTAGTGGGCTGGTCCCTGGCCATGCTGCTGGGGCCCCTGTTTGGTGCTGCCCTGGTGGGCGCGATCTACTCTGCTGTGGCTGCACGTGCTGCCAAGAAGCGCAGCATCAAGGTCGCAACTGGGCAGAAGCTGGCTGCTGTTGAGGACGGCATGCTTGTGACTCCTGTGAGGGGCAAGGACGCCACCCCCGACTTGTCGCCCCAGTAGAAGGCCTTGACAAGGAGAAGCCCATAGCCTGCAGGGCTCAGCAGGGGCCCAGCAAGTGTGCAGGGGGCTGAAGGCACGCCACGCATGTGTGAGCCCAGAGCTTTCGTGCAGGCTGACGTCCTTGGCAGCGCGGTCAGTGGCAACCAAGGCTGCAGGTCAGTCAGTGTGTGGGCGCATACTCGTATGCGAGTGAGGCAATGCATGAGCAAATGAGTGAGTGCACTGGCCTGAGTTGGCGGCGGTTTTGCAGGCTCGGTGGCTGCCAATGGCCGAGTTGCAATGCTCAGCGCTGACTGTGGAGTGTGAGTGGCACTCAGCAGTTGTCAGCATGCATGCAAGCTGGCGTCCTGAACCCTATCTGTGTGACCAGCATCGGGATTGGAGAGGTGCCGTGTGCTGATCCTGCCTGTTTCGTGAGTGGATGAGAGCGTGAGGACATGCCAAAGGTCTGTTGGTGGTGGAAGCGGCGAAGTTTTGAGAGGGGGTGTCGTTGGTGGGCCTGGGTGAATGCGTGTACAGAGCCTGTGCCCATGTGGCACACGTGTGCGTGTGCAATTTGCGCACCAGCTGCAGCCTGTGCCTGCATGTTCCCCCTTACAGGGTGAACAGTGCTACTTGGGGATGCTGCAACCGCCTGAGTGTTCCAACATTGTCTTGTGCCGTGTGGGCTGTTCAACTGTGTGAGGGGGTGCAGCAGGGTGCACGTGTGCTGGTGAAAGGGAAACGATGTTTGTACAGCAACAGTGTGCTGCTTGCAATAAGCGGGCACAGTCGGCGCGCTTGCTGGACAGAAGGGGCCCTCTCTTAGGTGCCGTGGGCCTCAACCATTAGAGGCACAGCATCTAGCTGCAGCTTGGTCAAACTATCAGGGTTTTCTTCAGGTGTGTCAAAAGTCAAGTGTTTTGAGCTTGACGGCGACTCGCAAGCTTGCGCTATGCTAGTCTGTCTGGGAGAATGAAGTGCTATGTATGCCAGGCATCATGGCTTCTTTGCAAACCGTGGGCTGAATCAACATCTGCTGACTGCACCATGGGGATGCATGTGTGGCAATTGCGCAGTACTGTGTACGTGTGGCTTGTACCCAAGCTGCATGACTGCAGGCCCAAGCTGCATGACCGCGGGCGATGTATTGTATGTAATCAGTTGGGGCCCCTACTGCCATGCCTTATTGGCAAACACCTCCTGGCCTGATTGGAGGTTGGTTTTTTTTGCATGCAATGCATCTCCAGCACAATGCCGGTTGTGGCACAAGAGCACTGCAACGTGCAACAGGTGTGCCAAACTCTGTAAGTCTTTTTCTGTAATGGACCTCATGCCGGGGCCTGGCCTGTTAGCAGCTCTCAGAGCAGGCCTGCTCAGAGGTTAAAAAGATCAAACCACAGCAGAAGGCGTCTCCCGTGGAAAAGGCATGCCAGCACTGCTGAAACTTGGTTCATGAAGACTGGATCTTGGGCCCAGGAGCTTGGTGTCCACATTGATGTGGTTTCTGCACCAACTGCATTTCAAGCTTGGCTAAGCCAGATTCTTTAAGCAATGCAGGCAGTCAGGCTGCCACTGATGCTGATAACCAGGGCCTGTCTGCACTTTGCAGTATGGGGCATTCCACCCATGGTATTTGCAGTTGGCACTGCAGACTGGATCACTGCACTGCTGACTAGATCACCATTGACGACCCGGCATGGCCAATTGGCTGTCACAACCCCAGCAGATTATGTTCATTTGGCTGTCACAACCTAGTTAGTTAGAATTTCAAGCAAACCGTGGCCATCTTCAAGGCTCCAGCAAGCTCAGAATTCAAGCACAACTGATCCCACCAACATGTACACAGTCACACGGGCAGTAGCAAGACATCTGATCGACAATGCGGAGTGCTTTTCCTTTTTGTTTACAATGGAATGCATATATGCAGCTTTTCAGCCCTGTCTGACAGGTGGAGGCCCACTTTGGCCCAGCACATGGTTGTTACAAAATCAAACACAATGCACATTGAACGTGAGGACGAAACTGTTGCCTGCTGGTTCAACTCGACATTTTGACCAACCAAAGTCAAGAGTTGGTCTGTTGTTTTGCGAAGCTGCTGCTGTATACACCGCACACTCACCATTCACGTGATCACCAACGCAGACCATGGCACATCAGACACGGAGCGGCGGAGTGTTCGATCCAATGGGCGCTGATGAGCACTCTAGTGCCTGGAGAGATGTTTCTGGCCATGCTCATGGCATGTTGTGGGTGCTAAAGAAGCAACCGCTGTACCAACTGCTGCTGTACCAACCCCCAACAGCTGCTTTGCCTCTGACTGGGGAGTCTAGCACACTGCCGTCCGAGTGCTTGTCAATACTTTGATGTGACCTGCTGTTTGGTGCTGATGCAGGTGCTGCTTGACCTGGACCTGGGCTGCATACCAGCAGGCAGGCTGGTGTGCCAGGCATGGCGTAGCAGCTTCAGCGCCAGCACTGCCATCAAGAAGCTGCAGCTGCAGCAGCCAGCCTCAGCTGATGAAGTAGCCACCCTCGGGCGTGCGGTAGCTCAGGCAGCAATCAAGTACTTCAACAAAGTGACCACTGTGCGCCTGAAGCTGGCCGATGTCCACATCACTACACCCATCAACCTGACAGCTGATGATGAAGACGCAGAGCCAGAGCTGTACCCCGAGGGCCAGGCCAGCTCAGCAGCAGGCGAAGCACTGCTCACGCAGCTCAGCAGCGGCAGCTGGCTGCAGCGGCTGCAGCTGATCCAAGGCATCAACCAGACCTGCACCTGCCTGCCTGCCCTGGTCAAAGCAGCGCCGCAGCTGCGTGTTCTGGATCTCAGCCGCTGCGCCCATCGCTCACAGGACCTGCTGATGCTGGCACAGCATGCACCTGGGCTTCAGGAGCTGCTGCTGCACTGCCAGGTCTTCACGACCCTGTCAGGGCAGCGCATCAGGCACGGGAACCCACAGTGGGGTAGGCATGGAGGCAACACACGCTACCAGGCTGACCACCTTGCTGCACTGGCACACCTGCCACAGCTGAGGCTGCTGGAAGTGCCCCTGACACCCTCTTGGGAGAGCATGCAGCAGACCACTGACTGTAAGTGAGGACAGGAGGGGACATACGCACCCTGTTACCTGACTGTCAGAACCAGCGGGGACTTCTACCAGCACTGGTGGCCACAGTGCTTTGCAGATCACAGGTGTTGTGCCTGAACGCCCAGCTTGACCTGCCAGCTTGACCTGCAGTGCTTGTCAAGGCCCCGGCCGCCTGCCTCTGGGGAGCGTCTGGGGCGCCAGTGTGACTGACCCTGAAGCTTTTCTGCATTGTTTGTGTGAGAAGCCCACGCAGCGTGCAGTCGGCTTGCCTGCAAGCAGGGCATCTCTTGTGTCCCCATATGGCTCACCCACGCAAGTCATGCACATGCGGCACCATGCATATTCAGTGCTGCTTGTTGTGCTGTGCCGTCATGCGGCTGTAGGGTTCAATGCTCTGGGCAGCCTCACCACCCTGACTGGCCTCCACGTTATCTGCCATGGCTACTTCCCAAGGCGCCCCCCTGCTGCATCACTGGCAGCACTGTCACGCCTCACACAGCTCAGGGAGCTCGGGTGTGAGGCTGGCAAGCCTGGGCACCACCACGTGGAGTTTGACCACTTCACTTGGGCGCAAGTGCAAGATGCCCAGGCAGCGTGCTGGGGTGCCCTGCTGCCTTGCATGCCACACCTCACACGCTTGCAGCTGCACGAGGCAGCTGCTGGAGACACACTCCTGTGCACCATTGGGACGAGTGCGCCACAGCTGCAGCGGCTGGTACTGTTCAGGCACAGCTGGGTCCAAGGGACCAGTAGTGAAGGGGCGGATGCGATCGCACACGTGGGGCACATTGAGCTGCTGTGCGGCAAGAACTTTGACTGCTGGAAACACGAGGGGTTGATGCAGCTGCCGGGGGTAAAGCGAGTGCACTTTTTGTATCTGCATGAAGGCAGCTGGGAGAGCAAGGGGGGCTCTGTTTGGACACAGGAGACATGCAGGTGTTATACGGGTGTTTGCCACGGATACAAGGACTGACCATGACACCACCCTGGGCTCCAGCAAGGGGTACTGTCTCTCAGATGCCGGTGACAGGGTGGCTTGCACTTGCAAGTTGGGGCCGGTGTGCTTGCACAATGATGTACACTCAGCATGGGCTCTCTTGCTGAGTGCTCATTCCAGTCGCCGTACTGTTGTGACTCTTGGTGTTGGGGCAGGCATTCTTGAACTGGGGACTCCATGCCTTGTTGAATAGTGCAGAAGAAAAGAAAATAGTGCAGGTTGGATGACTTTCGGCTGCGCCTTACTGAGGCTCAAGCCTTTGTCTTGTAACAATGGGTAAACACTTGCAGCCAAGACAGGAGGAATGGCCACTAACACCTGCTGCAGCCCGCTTGTCACACTTTGACTTTCATTGATGTCTGCAGTCCCCAACAAGACCATCAATGCAAGTTGACATTCTGCACATGCTCTGACACAATGATGCATCAACTTTACAACTGGTTGCTTTCCTGAGGTCCTCACAGCACACACATTCCTTGGAGGCCAACCACCTTCTTTGTCACCTGTGCCCACGTGCTTTTTGTCACACCCTTGCACACTCAACCTGCACACTCACACTGTCACACTCTTGTACACGCACTGAAGTCTTCAGTGTGACATCACATCACACATGAGGAACCGACAACCTCTGGCGCCACCCCCACCACACTGCTAGGCTGTGCCTCTGCAGGCACCTGCACCAGCACGTCACGTGCAAAAGGCTGTGCCGCAGCAGCACCCGCCTCCTATGCACCCCACACCCACCCAGCCAGCTGCGGCAGCCACTAGTGACCACCACACCTGCTGCTGGCAGCTGTCCCAAGCTGAGCACAGTGTTGGGCCACCTGCTGTTGACAGTAAGGGCCCAGAGCACGAGGCACCGGGTGAATCCATGCAGGCACACCAGACAAGCTGCAAGGAAGTACGAGACAAACACGACACCCCACACTACCAAGAGCTCGGCACAGATCGCCAGGCACACACAGGGCCTGCTTGCAATGGTCACCATTCCAGATATTTGCAAAGAACGCTCGCTGCACCCAGTGAGGAAGGTATGTAGGTCTGTTGTACGATGTACTGACAATGTACAGGTGCACGAATGCATCAAGATGCCCCTAGGCATCTGTTGCTCTTGCAGGCCGCTGTTTGGACGGTCCACGTCAAAATGCAGAGGTCACAAGGGCATCAGGACCAAGCTGCCACCGTGCGGTCAGTGACAGCAGGGCACATGCCACATGTGGCACAAGCACAGCTCCCATGTCGGATGAGAACAGCACACAAGAATCGGGAGCACATAGCCCATGAATGAGGACGAAAGGATGCCAGGAATGGTCACACAGCAGATCGTGATCGTGCCTGCCCAGGCATTGGCTAGTTCTATAGTCTTGCCTTGCCAGCAACACAAGGCTAGAGAGCTGATTGACTCACGGCCACACAATGACCATCACCATGCGCCCAGTCTCGGCGGTTCACACACAGCTGAGTGGTGACGACCACCTTGGGGGGCCTGAAGACGTCCAGGCATGCATGCCTACGCACCCATCACACACCGATGCCCGGCCTCCTACATAGCTACAGGCACAGCCATGCTCACAGGGTACATCGATACCTGTGGCACACATCTGCTGGGGCATGTCTACTGACCAAAACCCCCAAAGCACTTGCAGCCAAACATTCCTGAATCTTCGCAGCATATCTTGTGCTGCACAATACACCGTCTATCAACATACCACAGTGCTGCCATGCACATGCACATGCACATGCACGGGACACGTGGTGTGTGCACACCCACCCCCTCACTGAGGTGTACACATGTGTGCACGTGCCCCTGGCCTGTGCTGCCAATCAGAGTTCACAATAACATCCACAAGATCAGTGTGTACACCACATGCACGCCATGCCCCAAACACGCAGAACACGGCGCTCCAAAGACACCCTGGATGTACCTAGGTGTCACACCAAGCTGCAGCACATGTCGGCCTACAGCACAGTTGGCCTACAGCACAACTTGCACGTCTATCTGCTGCTGCTGCCTTGCCAGTCTTGCTCAAGGAGCCTCAACACAACTGGCTGCTGACTGTGGTGCTACAACAGCACTGACTCCTGCAGTGCTGGCGGAAGCAGCAGTGCCTGCAGCACCACTCCCACCACTGCTGCCACCAGAAGCCCCAGCAGCAGCGCCGCCCATCCCTGCATTGTGACTGGCGGCCGCTGCAGTACCACTGACAACTCCTGCAGGCCCAGCAGCAGCAGTGGTAGTGCCAGCAGCTGCTGTTAGGCTGGCATTGGCCGTGTGCAGCACAGCTGACACGCCCCGCTGGGCTGCCAGCCCACCTGCAGCTCCACCTGCTCCTGCTGCTGCCCTTGCTGGTGCTCTTGCTGCTGCGGCGGCGGTGGCCGCTGCTGCTGCCCCTGCCCTTGCTGCTGCCTGGCTGTGTTGCATGGCAGCAGGGCCTAGTGGATTGAAGCCAGGCAGAGCCTGCCCGCTGCCTGCAGCTGCTGCCAGTGCCAGGGACAGCTGCGCAGCAGCAGCAGGCCCGGCTGCTGCTGCCAGGCGGCCCAGCTGTGCTGCTGCTGCAGCAGCATTGAAGGACATCATGGCCTCTTGGCTGGCACTACCAGGGTAGCCAGCAGCCAGGACAAAGGGTGGCATCGCGAGCTGTCCCGGGAAGCCATGCATGTTCAGCAATGCTGCCTGGCTGGCTGGCATGGAGGACACACATGCATCTGCCGCTTGCTGCTGCCGCCTTTGCCTTTGCTGCTGCTGTTGCTGCTTCGCCTGCTGCTGCGCCTGTTGTTGCTGTTGCTGCCTGGGCTTGACCACCCTGCCAGATGTAGTACGCAGCAGGCCGCGACCTCCTGCTTTCGCTGCTGCTGCTGCGGCTGAACCAGATGTGCCTGGCAGGGCTGTAGCCATGGCTGCACCTCCTGCTGACAGTGGCAGAGGGTGCTTGCGGGGCCTGCCCCTGGGCCTACCGGTGGGGCCCTTCTGCTTGGGCCTGAGGCCTAGTGCATTGAGCCCATGGCCAGCAGCACCATGACCTGCACCCAGTGCAGCAGCAGCAGCAGCTGCTGCCGCAGCGGGGCTGTGCAGTTTGGCCTGCTGCTGGTGGTGGTGGTGTGCAGCTGCAGCATAGGCAGCCGAGGCTGCCTTTGCCATTGCTGCTGCATGTGCTGCCACGACCTGCTGCATACCCTTGGCAGCAGCGGCAGCAGCGGCCGCTGCACCTGGCATGTGCTGGGCAAGCTGCTGCTTCACAGGCGACTGTGTTGCTGCTGCCGCTGCTGCTGCTGCTGGTGGTGAGGGTGGCGGCGCTGGCTGTCCCCTGGGTGTCGGCTGAGGCTGTACTGCTGTACTGCTCTTCCTTGGACTCGCAGTACGTGCAGCGGTACTGCCTTCGGCAGCAGTGCCTGAGGCGCCCGCACTTGCTGTGGCGCCAGCGGGTGCGCCTGAAGGTCCTTCAGCTGCAGGCCCTACTGCGGCTGCTTGTGCTGCTGCAAGCTGCTGTGGCTGCAGAGACTGGGGCACTGGCAAAGGCTGCCTGCTGAACACAGCAGTAGCAGACACGCCCTGCCCTTGTGCCTCACAACCAGCAGAAGCAGCAGAAGCACCAGGAACGCCACCAGCAGTGGCAGCATCTGCTCCTGACTGTTGTCCGGCGTTGGTTGCTGTTGTGGGGCTTGCCACAGTTGTGCTTGCTGCTGCGTTGCTCGCTGCATCCTTGCTTGCTGCATGTTGGCTTGCTGCTGATGGCCTCTCGGCTGCGCCTGTGCTGTCATTGCTGGAGGCGGCGGCAGCTGCCGCGCTGTTCACTGCAGCTGCAGCGGCAGCTGCTGCTTTGACAGCTGCGGCAACTGTAACAGCCTCTGCCAGTGCTGCTGCGTGTTGCACGCTGTCAGCAACTGCTTCTGCTGGTGCTGGTACAGCTGCGCTGGGCACCACTGCTGCTGCCGCT
>QAXK01009050.1:0-13724 GCA_004335735.1 Chlorella sp. KRBP | reverse complement strand
TGTATGCTCGGCAGTGACAGCTATCTGCACACGACGGCTGTGTTGTGAATCGTGTGCACAGGCAAACACACCAGTCTTGTCCTCACCTGGCTCTCAACATCAGTCATCTCGCTGGCTGCAGTGTCATGGCGCTGAAGCTTTGCGACAGAATTGACATCCTTGACTGCTGCATCAGCCTGACCCTCAGCACTGACACCCATTGCAGCTGAGTCTGAGCGCGTGGGAGCAGGCGGGGGGTTCTTGGAGTGGGCGTGCCTCTTCTTGTAGGCGCGCAGCTTGCGGCGGTACTCCTCCTCGATTTCGTCACGGCTGGTGGCAAACTCGGCAGACTCTGCGGGGGCACAACAGGCAGGCGGTGTGGAAATTGGTGTGGGCGGTGGTGTGGGCGGCGGTGTGGGCGGCGGTGTGGGAGGCAGTGTGCATGTGGATACCAGTTATTACACACAAAGAGCCGTTGCTGAGAACCTAGTTAACTCAACCCCGAGCGTTCGCAGACTTGCCGTACTCTTGCGCATATGATGGTTACTTGCTAGGCATGTTGCACTCCAAGATACCTTGCTGACACATCCAGACATCGCTGACATGTCGAGCAATTTTGCTGATACCGTGAAATTTCAGGCTGCATGCAGTCCTGCTACTCACCAGGCATGTTGTACCGCAGGATGGTTGCAGCAACCAGTGAAAACAAGGCAAGCAGGAAAGGCACACGCCACCCCCACACAAGCAGACCGTCTGCAGAAGCACACAGCACAGCACCAAACGGCACTCAGGTGATATGCACAGGACACCGTCAAGCAACAGCAGCTGCACACATGGCCCCTGCTGCCACACTTATACATTGCGGTGTCTCAGGTGCACACGCAGCTTCTGACACGTCTGCAAAGTACGGATAATGGTTTGCCCAACTCTTGGGTCAACAGAATATACGCTGTCGTAAATGAACCAACAACATGGTGTCAGCCGCAGCAGATACACAGCAGAGGCTGTCAGCACGCTCAGGGTGAAGCTCTCACACCAAGCCACAAAAACACAAGGCAGTGTCAGCATACCTGCAGGGACGATGTTGGTCACGCAGATGACCACCAGGATGCCAATGACCACCCCGACACCCAGTGAGACATAGCCCAGTGAGCCAGTGAGGGCCTGGTAGCGTGGGTCTGCAATCTCATGGAGGTATACCATGGCAGCACCTGCAGCAGGACGGTAGGGCAGAGAGGGACGGAGGAGGGGGGCGGGCCAAGGGAGGCAAGTAGGGGGGTCAGGGCAAGGGGGCGATAAGAGGGAGAGAAGAGGAGTGGTTTGTGCAGCACGGCATCCTCGGCACGTGCAGGGTCATGCATAAGGGACAACACCAACAAGCATATGTTGGCGATGGTGTGCATGCAGACACAGCTGTGAGCTCTGTTTGATGCGGCTGCGTCATGCAGACAGGGGATAGGATCTGACAGCCTCTGAGGCTTTAGCACTGCAACCCATAAGTTGCCCTGCTGCTTGAGGTCCGCATGATCAAAGATGCGCTGCATGCTTGAAGCAGCCAAGCACATGCTGCCTGCCGGGCTACTCACCAAACTCGCCGCCCATGGCCAGGCTGCAAGCAGCAAAGAGACGCGATGCTGAAGTCAGTATCAGATTGAAACTCCTCACAGGCTATACGTGCGTATGCGCAAGTGTGTCCATACATGGGGCCTACATGCTCATCTCACGCTCAATGTACTCTTGCTTGTGAGCATAGATGCGAGCTGCAACCTGGGGAGGGCTCTGGCTTGGGTGCACATGAACAGACCCCAACAGCTTGGGTCTTAAAACCCCAAATCCCAACCCAGGAGTACGCAGGCATGGCACAGCACATGACTGGCCTTATGGTGATGCAGAGCACACCTCAAAAAAGTCAAAACCAGCCCGCCTGCCTTACCCTTGGACCAGGCGCAGCAGGGCCAGCAAAATGGGTGCAGCAATCCCGATGTGGGCATACGAAGGCAGGCACCCGATCAACACCTGCAAGCAGCATCGCAGCAGGATGCTTAGCTGATGACTGTAAGCAGTGCAGGCATTGCCAGAGGCATAGAGTGCTGCGCAGGCGTGCGAAAGCAGCAGGGGCAGCATGTGCATAGTGCTGTTGGCAAAAGGAAAGGCACAGAACGACAGGTGCCCCTACAGGTGCTGCTCTTTTCTGTGCTTGTGTGCTGCATCATATGGTTCGGCGGCATCTCGTTAAGCATCTGCTGCTGTGCTTACTGTGGGGATGCCCATCACCAGCACGCTGATCAGCAGGCACAGGCTGCGGCCCTTGGTATCTCCCAGGTGACCAAACAGCACAGCACCCGCTGGGCGGGAGATGTACCCCACAAAGAAGACACCCCAGAAGCTGCAGAACAGGCAGCGAGTGCGTGCAAGCAAGGCACAGGCATCAGATGACATCCACAGTAGTGTCAGCAAGTCACAAGCGCCCTGCCTTCGAGTCGCCCCAGCTGTGCCGAAGCACCCCGTGGCTGTTGTTTGCTCTGGAGGCAGCTTGATGCTGTGCAGGCTGCTGTTGAGTGATGATGCGGCAACGCACACATCCTGCTGTGCACTAGCAAGGCAGCTCCAACCATGTCCTGGGCAGTGGAAACAAGCAAGCACCCAACACAGTGCCCAGGCGCAGAGCACGTACCTGAGGGCCTGCATGGTTGGGTCATTGCTGGGGAAGAAGACCTTGCCCAGGATCTTGCTCATCTGGGAATAGATCGTGAAGTCATACCTGCATCAAGCACATGCAGATGTGTGGTTCAACAATGCATGCGCCCACTCCCTACGTGCTCAAAGCTGTCGAGCCGCTGCTGCTTGAAACATGGGCAGCTGTGGGTCGGCCACTAAAACACCCAGCCTTTGGGCCAGCAGCCTCTCAATGGTGGCATGTAATGCTACAATGACATTGTCAGTATATCTGCTGAGGTGCTGGCAGCTGCTGGATGGTGAATTGCTGGGCTGCCCATGCTGTTGTGTTGCGCCGATCAGTCCGCGGATGTGCATGCATTGTTGCTGGTGGCTCCTGTGGATGCTAGATGTGCTGCATGTTGCTGCGACTGAGCAACGGCACAACTACATTGCTCAGCCAGCCTGATGACGAGTGTTATCCTGACACTCATGTCCAGTTTGAAAACCCACCCTGCAAGGCACAAAGCAGCAACAGAGGCACACGCGTAAGAACATGTAGGGCGCTGTCTTTGCCAAGACAACCAAGTAGAAGGCTGATGTTGACTGACTGAGTGACCGAGGCTTGGTGAGAAGACGAAAAGCTGATGACTGGTGTTGCTGGTGCAAGGTGGGTTCACGGCGTCAGTCACATGCCTGGAAAGACGGGAGCGGTTGCTGCTATCACAGGATGCCAAACCCTCACAGTGCTTTTATTGCCACATTCTGGCTGAGATTTGGCCCAGAAGGAGCGCAGGTAGAAATATGTGACAGTGATGAGAGGCAACTTAACAAAGAAGCAATCTCACAAACCTTTCTTGGCGAGATCACTAGTAATGAATCCCCCACAAACCAGTTTTGGTCCCGGTCAGTTGACTTCAAGCCCACTGCAAGTGCCAGCCTGGCGCCGACACCAAGGCCTTGCTATATTCAATTTTGTGGGGAACATGCACAAAGTTGAGCGATTGCGCGGGCAGGGATGGACCAAGCAGCCTGCCCAGCAGGCTGCAGCGATCTGTACCAGTGCCGATACCATCCCAGCTGCGTTGGCTCAAATCTCCAGTAGAGTGCCTGTGAAAGAGTATATAATACAAGTATGACTCACATTCAATGACAGTGCCGAGGGAGATCGCCAGCAAGGCGTAGATCAGCTTCTTCATAGGGATGGAAGAGTCCGGGAGACTCGTAGTCCGGCTCATTTGCCGCAACATCTTTACTGGCGGGTCTTGAATGTCGGCTGCAGCGTGCACCATCCGGTCTGCGACGTCCTTGTTGGTCTCCATGGAAGCAGGCCTGCATTGGAAGAGGCAAGGCATATGAGCACATAATGGTGACGGAAGATAAACCGTTGCATCTTAGACAGTCAAATACGGATATCAGGTGCACTACGACATCATGTGGAGTGCACATGTCGTATCCGCATCGCAGGTGAACTGCTGTGCACCATGCACGCAAGCCCGAGTTGGTACGGCAGCAAAAGAGGCAATGATAACTGTGCTAGGCACTGTTCTGCGTGCGTCACCTGGCACAGGACTCTATGCAGACGCGAAAGGCTTCAACGAGGGAAGCAGTCCGGAGACTACGGTCCTGAGCACAGCGCCGTGTACTTATGCCACTGACTGGTATGATGGTATACGGCACATGCAGCATAACAGATGTTGTGAGCACAGTACGTGCGGCAGTTGCAGCAAGTGACAGTTAATCAGTGCCATGTGCTGGAGTGTGTCAATGGCTGTAGCTGCTAGCGGTCCACAGCACGCATCATCTAAGTACGCAACACCTTCATGCACCTTGAATGCAGCAGTGGACTACTTCGTATGTCACACAGGTGTCAATGTCAATGCAGCAATTGCCCCCCCCCCCCCAGGGTGGGTGCCAGCGCCCGAGTGCCAGAAGCGAAGTGTTTGATGGCATGTGGTCTGATGGCCTGAAGCAGCTCTCAAGGTTGAAGGTACCTCATCAATTCAATGTTTGAACACAGTCGACGACCAAACACCCAAAAGCACATGCATACTCAAGCTGAATGGGTTCTACAACGGGTGCTCACGTGTACACACACACTCCCAACATTAGATCTGTTCCAGCATGCTGGGTTGCCGATGCCAATCCCAGGCAACCCTGTCAGGCTGGGTTCACAGGACAATGATAGGGGCAAGGTAGGTTACACGTGCAAGCAATGGCTGCATTGACAGCCAGTGTTGTGTTGGACAACACTGCGCCCTACTGGATTCAGGTCTTTTCGAGGCCTGCACTGCAGTGGCGCATCCGCCAGTAGTGATGGCAGGTGAATGCCACGCAACAGTTTCAAAGACTGAGACTCGGAGCCTCAGCAAAAGACTGCGCAACTCTGGAAAAATGCAAGCCCTTACACAACCACATGTTGTGCAGTGCGCTGTTTTTGCAGACCCTGGCAAGCATGTACAACATAGCCGACAAAGAATGTGCTGCGCTGCGCAGTGCAGCTTGCGCCGACTGCCAAGTGCTTTTCACTGTTCAGATGTACAAAGTGATATGAAGCATAAGAACAGCAGCCCAGTGAGCCAGCCAAGTGGCTGGCGTGTGGATTGGCTCCAAGCTGCAGGGCCTGCAAGTAACGACAACGCACCAAGTGCACACTGGCACCAAGGAGCGCCACCCATGTCCAGTGTGCAATGGCCTATATCCTGTGGCCTGCTTGAGGGCAGCAGCACACAGAGGGGCGCCACACGGGAGCAACACTCGCGACTCGTGAGTCATAAGTGATGTCGGGCACATCAGCTGTGCATGCGGCCGGACATACACAGACCATGACCACACAATACCCAGCTGCACAAAGTGTGCTCGTGAAATCTAGGACAGGGCTGCAACCAGACGGATATCTGAAGGGATGCTCAGCAGGCCTAGCAGCCTTGCAATAGACGGGGTACCCCAACTAGGACAACAAGCCCCTGCTCATACACACACGATGCTGCCTGATGGTATCAGGGCAACTGCAGCTTGCTCTGCTGCTACTGAGCCCCCTACAAGCCAAGTGTGCGACATGCAAACAACCTGAAGCTGCAAGACATGCTACCAAAGTAGCTTTCATTCCCATGTGCAAGAAGAGTACGCAAAGAACGCTACACCCTCAACACACGACAAGCGACCCTGCAGGAAGCTGCCTAGCACACAGGTCATGTTGTGTTCCAGGCAACCTGAACAAGCATATCTCTGCTCAACAGAACAAACACACAGTGCAAACACGCGAGCATCATAACCACAACAGACAGGTGCCTGGACTGGGATCGAAAAGCAGCACATGTGCGCACACCACTCTGTAAAGCCCTCTCATACTCTGCTGACCTATGCAAGCCTATGAAGCCACACTGCGTGATACAGCAGCAGGGCTGTGCCTCTCGTATGCCAGGGCCACCCTTGCGCAGGGCAGCACCCAGCGTGGCTGCAGGACACAAGACAGCAAACTCGCACCACGAATATGCTCAAAAGCCGGCAGCGCTAGCCTAGCTTTGGTCGACAGACTGCAACACACTCATGCGCTCTGGCTGTGACAACACCGCTTTGGCTGTAGCAGCAAAGGCAGTGCTGGGGTGTTTCTCGATACGCAGGTCAGGCGGGCTGCTGCAGGGCAGCCACCGTAATCACAGGCATGCAGGTATCGGGGCACATGCCGGTGGACAATGTACAGGGGGGTTTGTTCAGCGCCTGGCGGGCTCAGCCTGCAGCTCCTTCTGGTAAAAGACAATGTTGCCCTCATCTGCGACAAACTTGTCCTCTGTCAGGCTGCGCTTCAGAGGCTCAATGAGGTGCAGGGGCAGGGGGCCCTCGCTCTTGACAGGCTCCCTGCGCAGACAACAGCAGCCACAGACCAGAGCAAGTCAGCAGGGGCAGAGGCAGCGGTCCGGACAGGCCAGGTGGCCTGTCGCAACACGTGCCCGTCTTGCATGGCGAGGCCTGCTGCGTTGCCGAACCCCCCAAAAGCTTCTCTGATGGCAGCTGCAGCCCGCTTGCAGACAAAACACACCAAGACACCCCACACGCACGTATACATGCACTCTCAGCGACTACAGGAGTAACTTATCGCCATGGAAGCACAGAGCAAACGCACACCACCAACACACGTCGACAGCGCCCTCACCTGTAGTATGGGCCCATGACCTCCTTGGCTGCCTTGGTTGCCTCCACCAGGTTGTAGTGGGGGATCTGAGGGAACAGGTGGTGCACCACGTGTGTCTCAATGTTGTGGTGGATCTTGTTGAAGATACCATAGTCCCTGTCCAGGGTGGTCAGGCCGCCGCGCAGGTAGCTCCACTCCTCGCCACGGTACCAAGGCATCTTCATGGCAGCGTCCTCAGGGCCGTGGTGGTGCAGGTAGGTCACCATGTCCAGCCACGCCACAAACACCCAGTAGCTGCAGGCAACAACAGCAGTGGAGTGCACGATAACGTGTCAACAAGGGACTACGGTGGATGGACCCCTAGACACCTGAAGCAACTTCTGCTGGACGCAGTTGGTGCTCACTGCTGTCCACAAGGCTCGCCCTGGACCAACTCGATTGCCCCAGGAGAAAATGATGCGCTGCGTACTGCTCAACATATGTGCTTGCATGTCCCGTCAATGCAGCACCCTTGGCACAAACACCCCAGGGTCAAACCTCCTGGCCCATACGAAAGCCGAGCGCGCTACTCACGGGACGAAGTACAGGTTGAACATGGCTGCGACGCCCAGCTTGGCTGTGCCGAGTGCCAGCACGCCCAGCATGCCGATCAGGAAGGCATCACTGGTGAGCACCATGCGCTTCTCACTGGGCTGGAACAGGTCACACTCTGGGTCATAGTGGGAGCCCTCCTTGCCCGGGGAGCGGCGCCACAGGTAAAAGGGATACGCAAACAGGGACCAGGGGAAGCTGGCACGGCCGATCTTTGTCCAGAAGTCCTGAGAGCAGCAGGCAGGCAGGCAGCAGTGCAGGACATGCGGGGCAAGGGTCAGGCAGATGCAGCACCCGAGAAGCTGCACATGTCAAGGGGTGCAGCAATGGCGCAAAAGGTGACTCCAAAAGGCATGGTCATTGCTGCATGACTTGCGTTCTTGACTGCAGCTGTGCTCCAGCCTGCAACTGCCAAGCCAGCCACCTGCTTCTGCACATGCAACTGACGCTCCTCTGCAGGTGTGCTGCTGCTGCCCCTGCCCGCTGCTGACTGGGTGCTGCTGTGGCAGTGCTCACCGCTGTCTTGAACTGGCTCTCTGTGAAGGGGTACCAGCTCTCATCGTTCTCCACATGGCCGTGGTTGCCGTGGTGTGTGCGGTGGCTGATGCGCCAGCCTGCAGCAGGGACAGCAGGAGGGTCACATGACAGGCAGCGAAGACAGTCAGCAGAACATAACGCGTGCGTGTGCAAGGCGCTTGCATGCTTCCTGCCTACCACTTGCAAAACCCGCTGGAACCTCAACAGCAGATCTTCGCTGACAGTGATGTTGCCATTGTCCTCTGCAACCACTGAAGAAACCTCTGCTACCAATACTGCGTCGATTTTCACCGTCAAGCAGTCACCAGCTGGCGCCTGGGGTGGGGGCGACAGCAAAATCCCCAGACGGGCATTAATGTAGACCAGCCTGACCTCACCGTGGTAGGGCACCATGATAGATGAGTGTGTGATGTTGCCGACAAGGTCGTTCAGGGTGCGGTTGTTGCTGAAGCTCTGGTGTCCACTGCATGTGGCACAAGCAGCAAGTGACGCAAGCAGCACGAGGCAGCAGAGATGATGTCAAAGACAGACACACTGGGGGTGACCACCGTTGCTGTATGGCTGGCTTGAGTTGACTGAGGCCTGGGCCTGGACATCAAAGTAGTGCAGCGCACATGGCAGATGCATTGCCTGCTGGCGTTCTGACTTGGCTGATCTGGTTGGCAAGCGCCACTGTCACCAGGCTGGGCCACGTTCGGCAGCAAGCAGCTGCTACCTGCACTAGACCAGTGGTGAGTACTCACCAGTCATGTCCAACCACGAACAAGGCCCAGAACCTACACAGCAAAAGAGACAGCGGAAAAACAGCAGAACAGCGCATGCAGGGTGTCAGTCGACTCGCAGCATCAACGTGACACCCACGTGGCCTGATTGCTGGCTGGGAAGCCCTGCCATACATCCCTGATGGCCACCACAACGAGCCAAAGGGGCCCTTGCAGCAACACCGACTGCTGTTCATGACTGCAACACTGGTGCCACGTCATTAGCCCACTGTTGCTCACATGGTGCCTTGGGCCAGCCAGTAGGCAGGCCAAGCCCACCAGGCGTTGAGGGCGTATGCTCCTGCTGCAAGGCCGACAACGATTGCCACATCCACTGCCAGGTGACCCATGGAACGCCAGGCGTTCTTCTCCCAGCACTGCTTGGGGATGGCCTCACGAATGTCAGACAGGCCGAATGGGGGTGGTGCTGAGAGGTCATAGCTGCCGTCCTGCAATAAGACGACCACTGAAGTGTCAGGTGTGTGATGGCACCAGACAATTGGATCACCATGCAAGGCTGCACAAGGCTGCTGGTCCAGCAGCAGCAGCAGCAGCAGTATGCAGCACTGACTGCAGCAGTTACATTGTAGGGTGTTTTCAGCTGACACGAGACAATAGCTGGAAGCGCATCAAAAAAGAAGCAATAAACAGAACAACAACGTGCGTGCACAGAAGCGCTAGTCCGCTTGTACCAGTGATTCGTGTGGTGCTGACAGTCGGTCGCACCTCCTTCAGGACGAACCCACGGTCGTCTTTCTTGACTGGCGATGCATCAAGGCTAGCAACCCTGCAACGAACAGCACCCCTGCTGAGGCGCAATGTGGGTGCAGTCCTCCTACCAGCGGCCAGTGACCTGCCAACAACGCTCTTCTGTGCCAGAGCCATGGTGACGATGACTGCTGACAAGCTAAACTGTGGTAGTTGACAAATCAACTTCACGTTGAACTGAGAGGTTGTGCACATATGTTCAACACAAAAATTTGGTCAGAGAGGTTCAGGTCTTGGCAAGCCAACTACCACATGGGACATGGGACCAAGCCTGAAGGCTCGTCCATTTTATCTGTGCGGATGTGCAGGATGGGTTTGATGAAAGCAAGTGCTCAACAGCGCGCAATGCATTCCTGGCAGACCTAGCACTGGAGACCCCCACTTGAGCTCTTGAACCATGCTGCTGGCTGGCCCTGCACATGTGCACACCTCATGACGTTTAATGCTAAACCAACAATGTTTCCAATGCTAAACCAACATTGTTGAGGCAGAACACTTCCATCTGCACAGATGCTCACATACCTGCATGTCGTACAGACCACACTGGGACAATGGCTGCAGCAGCTGCAGCCCAGAAATGATGGACATATGGTTTGCCCACCGGCACTAATGCTGCTGCAGTTGTCTCAGCTGACACAGCCGACTGATTGCTCACCGTGTAAGCAGACAGCAGACCGCATACCATGCCACACCCAGCAGTTGTATGACATCAGCTGCCTTTGCAGCAAACGAGCAGTGTATTGGCACAAGATTCCGTAGTGCTCCAAGCTGCCTGCGTGAAAAGTTGCACCTTGGCAAAAGCACACATGTCTGTGCGCTCCTGATGGGGTTGTCCGCATGTTCACTCACTGCCACTGGCCAGACTATTCGTAACAAGCACGCCATCCAGTCACTGAGTGGATGTACAAGGGATGCTCAAGCTCCGTCTGAAGGGTTTACCAGCAAACCGGAGGCCCCCCTTGCTGGCTGGACTTGCTTAGCTGGTGCATGCCAGCATGTGAAGGTGCACGCACAACTGCAGTATGGGTTGTGTCGATGCAGATCGTTCAAGTCCCCGCCCACACCAACCCCCTTCTGCGAGTGAGTGAGGGCAGTCGAGGACAGAGGGCAGCACCGGCCCCCACCATAGATGTATGCGTTTAACCACCCCGGCCTACATGCAGTGACCCTAGACCGGCACACTTGCACGCCGCAACTGGCCCTCTGGGCCTGGCAGGGCTGAGTTGCACTGACCAGCACCTGCTTGTGGGCTGGTCTAGAAGCTTCAGAGCATCGATGATGCAATTCAAAGCATCATCAATGTATGACCTGACAGAGGCCACCAGATACATGCTGCTGTCAAGTTTCAGTCAGGCCTGGCAAACAGCAAACAAACTGCTGTCACTGCAGCATCAACCAGCTGTACAACCAGCCAGCAGCTGCTGCAGATGTGCTCAGGAATTGTTAGCCTTCAAAACGTTGCTGGTGAGGCTTGGGATGTTATAAAGACTTGTCAAAAGTGGTCACGACATTCTGCAGTTGTGAGGGTTGCCTCCATTCAGCTTGCTGCAGTCAGCTGCTGTCCATCATAGACAAACAACTGGGCGCGCGGTTTGACCACAGGTTGGCCAGCCACGGCATTTTTCCTGGCTGGACATTTCAGGGTTCTGAGCTTGGTTTGGACGATTGCGGTTGCGATAGATGTGCATACAGCTGACCTGACGTTATTTGGTTCCGTAAGCGTGACCGCGACCGCGACCGGGCTTCATAGGCACCCTGCTTCGAGGATGCCGGTCATATTCGTGACTTCGTATAAGCAACACTCAATCGTCTAAAACGCCCTTTTTGTGAAGTTTACAGTCGTCAGTAGAAGGCTTCACCATGCAGCTGCGCCTTGGACAGAGCTTGGCTGTTTCTCGGCAGCATGTAGTTTCGACACCAGCAGTTTGCAGACCGTCAACAGTGCGTCGCCACGTGCGATGCTGCCCGGCCCCAGGTGCGTTCTGCCGAGACCGGCTTGGCATCTCTCTGCAGCTACCGTATACTGATCGGTCGGTGCTGTGATATGAACGGCCATTGCTTGTTTCTTTGGCACTATTAGGAGCTGTGCTGATAACCCTACATGGACAGTCGCTTGGCGCCATCGTGTCTCGTTCATAATCCAACCTTTTTGGCTGCTTTGTTCTTGCAGGTCGTGCTGCTTTTGACTCTATCGTTGTGGCAGCTGCAGCAACAGAGGCAGCACCAGCGAAAGTGCCACACTGGCAGCAAACACTGGACAAGATTGGTGAGCAGCTGTTGTTGTCCTCAGCACCCTGCTGTCCAGTTCGACCAGCCTTCTTGCTGCTGTCTTGAGTTGCTTATTTACTGTCATATTATCTCAGTGCACTTGCAGGGCCCATGCATCAACTCCTAGCAACTGCTGAGGGATGTTTCTGCTTTGTGCGTTTGTGCAGCAACCAAGAAAGAAGGAGAGGTGGTGATCGCTCAGATTGCACCAGCTGTGCGTGTGGCCATTGCTGAGACTATGGGACTGGCTCCGGGAGAGGTCACAGTTGGCCAAATGGTGACTGGCTTGCGGCAGATTGGCTTCGACCTTGTGTTTGGTGAGTTGCAGTGCGTGTGCAAGAGGTATATGCTTTGCAGGGTGGCCTTGACAACATTCACCTCACGCGCTGGAAGTCACTTCATTGAGGCAATCATCAAGACAACATCGCAGACGGTGTTGCACATGCTTATTGGGTGGGTGCACCTGCATGATGGGTGGTCGCTGAGAGTCAACTGACAACATGGCCACTCTTCTTCTGCAGACACCCTGTTTGGTGCTGACCTCACCATCATGGAGGAGGGCACCGAGCTGCTGCATCGCCTGAAGCAGCACCTGCTGCAGGTATGTTTTATGCTGGCAAATTAGTCGCGTCTTGTCTTGCTATATCTGCCATCAGATCATCAGGCGTGGCCTGCAGGATGCAGCCGGTGTCAGTCTTGGTGTCAGTCTTGTGTCTGAGTGCCTCAAGCTAGCCCATACTAGCTGCTGACACATATTCTTTTGCCGTTACTGCAGGACCCCAACAAGGAGGAGCCGCTGCCCATGTTCACATCCTGCTGCCCTGGCTGGGTGGCCATGGTGGAGAAGTCCAACCCCGAGCTCATCCCCTACCTGTCCTCCTGCAAGTCACCCCAGATGATGCTGGGCGCTGTCATCAAGAACTACTTTGCACAGGAGACTGGCAAGGCCCCCACGGACATCACCAACGTGTCCATCATGCCCTGCGTGCGCAAGCAGGGAGAGGCAGACCGCGAGTGGTTCAACACCACAGGTACGACAGCTGGGGCTGAACCACCACCACTGTGCTAGGCAAGTTTCTTGTGAGATCTGAAATGAGTGTCACAGCATGCTGTTCAGCATGCAGTAGCGTAACCTTGCGCGCCACACCTCCATTTCTGCAGCTGTGGTTGGGTCCTTTTGCCGGCTCCCATGCTGACTGACACACGTGGCCCCCAACCCTGAATGGTTCATGCAGGCGCCTCCCGTGACGTTGACCATGTCATCACCACAGCAGAGATCGGCAAGATCTTCCTGGACCGCGGCATCAAGCTGAACGAGCTCCCAGAGAGCGAGTTTGACTGCTTGGTGGGCGAGGGCACAGGTGGAGCCGTGCTGTTCGGCACCACAGGCGGCGTCATGGAGGCTGCGCTGCGCACTGTATATGAGCAGGTCAGTGTTGAGCTGTTTGCGGGTACTGCTGTGACAGGGGAGCATTGCCATTTCAGTGTGCATTTGCAGGACTCGTACGCGGGGCTGCAAAATAGCCGGGTTTGTAGTTGAGAACTGAGCAGGAGTTGAAGCTGGCAGGAAGGGCCATCACCAACACGCATGTAGTTTGGTGACACGTGACGTACAAGCAGGGGTTGCCAAGGAACAGCAGCAATCAATACCAGCAGAATGGTTGGGACTAGTATTCGGGGTGTGGCCGACTCAAAGCTTTCATTGTGTGTCTGTAGGTGACTGGCGAGCCCATGGGCCGCATTGTGTTTGAGGAGGCGCGTGGTTTGGATGGCCTGAAGGAGGCCAAGCTGACCATCAAGCCTGGTGAGAAGTCGCCATTCAAGATGTTCGCTGGCCCTGATGGCGAGGGGATCACTCTGAACATCGCTGTGGCGAACGGCCTGGGTAACGCCAAGAAGCTGATCAAGGTGGGTTGGTGTGTGTTGCTCCAGCATCAGGCTTCAAGTGTGTGGCTGGATATTGGCACCATGCATGGGCGCCAGTGGCGGCACATATGTACAACAACAACATTGTTTTGGGGAGTATTTGTTAC
>QAXK01009044.1:0-14929 GCA_004335735.1 Chlorella sp. KRBP | reverse complement strand
GTCCTCGTTGCGGCCCTGCACGCAGACATGGTGTCCTCGTTGCGGCCCTGCACGCAGACATGGTGTCCTCGTTGCGGCCCTGCACGCAGACATGGTGTCCTCGTTGGCATGTTGACTTAGCCGTGTCCTTGTTGTGGCCCTGCGCGCAGACATGGTGCCGCTGTTTGCCGGCATGCTGACTCAGCGGCCCTGGGACGAGGTGGTCAAGGGCACGGACGTCAACCACCTGACGGTGCCCGTCTCACGCGAACACAAGGTGTGTGCGTGTGTGGGGGGAAGGGAGTCTAAGTGGGCACGGCCTAGGGTTCGGGTTCGGGTTCGGGTTGACATGCCGCAGTGTAAAGGGTCAGCAGAACTTCTGGTTGCACCAGGGAAGGGTCCTGAGGGCCAGGGGAGGTCCTGAGGGCCAGGGTCACTAGCTTGAGCAGAGGAGGGCGCGTTGTGCTGAGGTCGTATGAAACAGCGCAGAGTGGGCACGCGCTGTGGGAGGCCACTGTCCAGCCTAAGAGCACCTAGCCTTGCCGTGCTGGACTGAGTACACACCATCTCAAGGTGGCGAGGATGGTGGTGATGACGATTATGAGCGTGCGCAGGTGACGCTGCAGCGGTACGCGGCGCAGTACGCCTCTGAGATTGGCCAGATGCTGCTGCCTGGTGCATGCAGGTGACGCTGCAGCGGTACGCGGCGCAGTACGCCTCTGAGATTGGCCAGATGCTGCTTCGCATCCCACGCGAGCTGCTGCTCCTCCTCAAGACCAACGACTGTCTGCGGAGCGTCGACACATGCCTGGTGCGGGATGGGGGTGGGGGAACATGTGGCTTGCTGGGTGGTGCTTGCCATGCCTAGAAGGAGGGGGGTGGTGCAGAGGCCGGTTTGTTACCTTGACCAGTCTTTGGCATTTGGGGAACAAAGGGCTGCAGGGCCAGCCACTGCCACAGCAGCCTTGTGGCGTGCCCTTGCTTGGCTGTAGGACCAGCCACTGCCAGAGCAGCGCTGTGGCGTGCCCTTGCGTATGTTTGTCTGCAGGGGCAGCCAGTGAACAACATTGTCGTGACGGCACGTGAGTGCACGCGGGCATTGGCGGAGCAGCGGGTGGCCGAGGCGCCTGCAGGACCCAGGCGCTGGATGGCACGCATCGTCACCCGCCTTGAGGTGCGTGATGAGAGGGGTGCTAAGGGGCCCTGGGGGTGGGATGAGGCGCCTGCGGGCCCCAGGCGGTGGATGCCACGCCTCGCCACCCGTCTTGAGGTGCGTGATGAGAGGGGTGCTAAGGGGCCCTGAGGGTGGGATGAGGCGCCTGCAGGACCCAGGCGGTGGATGGCACGCATTGCCACCCGCCTTGAGGTGCGTCATAGGTGTGGTGTGTGGTGAGCTTACATCTGGTACAGCCATGTCTGGCAAGCAGATACCAATATCAATCACATTTCGCATGCAGCATGCATGGGTTGGCGTTTCGTGAAGTACGCCGCCCCGAGTTGGAGTGGAGTGTGTGTAGCTTGTAGTTGAAAAGGGGCTTCAGGACGCCAACCAAGGCAGCAGAGGGTGCTGAGGGGCGCAGGGGATGGTATAGGGCGACGGGGAAGACGGGGCACAGGGGTGGGACGGGGCCGGGGGGTGAGATGGGGATAGACAACCTGCCGCCACAAGGGGTGGTGTGGCATTGCTCGAGGCTGGAATCTATTGAGGTAGCCCATTGAGGTAGCCCATGCGCCCGGGCCTGTGCTGCCCAGGTGCTTCACGTGGAGATGCTGGTGGCCAGCCTGCACGCGTTGGTGTGGCTGTCGTGGGCCAAGCGGATGGTGGGCCTGGCGCCGCGGGCGGTGACGGTCTCGTGGGGCGACGAGGAGGACGACGTGGAGGTGGTGGAGGTGGACGTGGGGGCGCAAGGGCGTGCAGCGGCTACGTGAGGATGGCAGCTTGAGGGCGGGGCGGCGAGTGTGCGGGAGTGCGCTGGCAGGAGAGAGGGAGCGCAGTGTCTATGTATTCATTCATGGTGGCGTATTGAGAGAGGTTGATGAGCTGCAACCATCCCTGGTGCAGGTGTTCCCGCGGACGCGGACCCGGGGTTGCGATAGGGTTGGGGTTCGTGCGCCGGCGAACTCCAGCATACATCACATGAGGCTGGCACCACACGGTGACACACAGCACACTCTCCATTTAACGCTGCTGCTGCTCCTCCTCAGCTGCTCATCAGTCCTTGGCGGCAGGGGAAGCACTCCACAGACACCCGTCGCCACGGTGCTCCTCGGCGGCCCATTGCCCGCGTGCCCGGCGCGCGGGGCAGCTGCGTACCGAGGCCTGCAGCGCTCCAGCGGCCATTCGCAGCGGGGAAGCGCCTTCGCTTCGATGCCGAACCTGCACTACCCCAAGGCGATCGTGGTGCAGCCGCCTCAGCCTGCTACGGCCAGCGTCATCATCCTACATGGTCTAGGGGACACTGGCAGTGGATGGGCGGACATTGCGCCACAGGTGCGGCGGAGCGCGGGCAAGCGGGTGGCGCATCTTGTGCTCCGCTTGGCTGTGTGCACTGGTAATGAGCTCATTGATCGTGGTGCGCAAACACGTGCAGTTCCACGGCGACAGGCTGCGTCATGTGCGCTTCATCTTCCCGTCGGCGCCCACCCGCGCAGTTACCGTGAACGGCGGCCACAAGATGCCTGCCTGGTGCGCTCTGGGCTTGATGACAGCCGGGCTGATCGGGGCGATGGGGAAGTTTGTTGGCGAGGTGCCAACAGGCTGGCGAAGTGCCAGCCCCCGCAGCCCATAGAAGCTGCGGCGGGCCGCCCCGTTGTGCCAGTGGGGCAGACACACAGCTCGTGTGCCGTGGAGCCCGCCCTTTCTAGTGCAGGTACGACGTCCTGGGCCTGGACGCGGCAGTACGGGTCGAGGACGAGGCGGGACTGATGGAGAGCAAGCGGTGAGCGCGCCGTTTCAGGGTGTGCGCTAAAGCTTGCAGACGGGGCTTTATCCGCATGAACCAAGGCAGCACGGGGCAGCAGCGAGGCAAGATTCAGCAGGGCAGCACCGTCATCGCCATACCAAGGCACCACCGATTGTCTTGCAACACCGCGTCAGGGTGTGGCCAAGGCTCCAAGGGTGGATTGAGCAGGCAGGTCCCTCGGGGAGTGTTGGAGATGGGGCATTGGGAGCAGGACGTCTCTTGCTCCTCGTAAGCACCAGCCTGCGGTGGTTACTCTTCAAGACCACCAGCCTGCGGTGGTTGCCAAGCATCTGGGGAAGTTGGAGAAGGACGGCCCATCCTCCTTAAGACCAGCATTGCGGTGGTTGCCAAGCATCCCGCATCCCTGCACCCCGCCCCAGAATCCCTGAAGAGACCGCTTGCAGTGGGATAGCCACACAGATGCAAACATCGACACACACACAGTGATCACCAAGTAGCACGCACAGGCAGCTCAGACCATCAGAAGCAGCAGCAACAGTCAACAAGAGTCCCTGCTGTTGCCTCCTTGCCCCAACAACAACAGGTATGTGGAGGAGCTGGTGGCCAAGGAGGTGGCATCAGGCATCCCCTCAACCCGCGTGGCGGTCGGGGGCTTCTCCCAGGGCGGCGCCGTGTCGCTGCTCATGCTCAGGTCATCCACCAAGCTGGCGGCTGTTGTAGGTGAGCGGCAGCGCCCTTGTTCTTGTGCTTGTTGTTGCATGCCTTCAGCCATGCTTCAGCCACACGAATTCGGGTTTTTGGGCCCTTGCAGCACGCAAGCGCTCCCTGAGCAGGGGACGGTGCGACATTATACAGTTGCGGTTGGGCTGCGGCTGACCACCGGTGGTTGGGGCCCTCTGCGGCGCCATGCCAGGCTGTCTCCTGGCCCCTTGTACACGCCACCAGCGCCTCCTGCTACACGCCACCACCGCCTCCTGCTGTGTGTGCCTGCCGCAGGCATGAGCACTTACCTGCCCCTTGCCAAGGCCAAGGAGCTGGTCGCGGCCGACCACCTCGCCACGCCCGTGCTCATGTGCCACGGCGACAGCGACACGCTGGTGGGTGCCGCACGCTGGTGCTCGTGTAGCTGCTGCGCCTGGCGGCAGGAGCTGATGCGGAGCCCAAGGCTTGATGGTGGTTTTGCGCGTGTGTGATGCAGGTGAGCCACGCGTGGGGGCTGGAGTCGCAGGAGCGGCTGGAGGCTGCGGGCGCCAACGTCGAGTTCAGGACGTACAACGGCATGGGGCATAGCGCGTGCAGGCAGGAGATGCAGGACGTGCAGGCCTTCCTGCTCAAGCACCTGCCGCCGCTGGCGAGCTAGGTGCTGGAGGAGGTGTTGGTGCCGTGGTAGCTTTAGCTGACTGCCTGCTGCGAGCGCTGCTGAGCGAGCGCTCAAGTTTGCGACCATCCTGAAGCGATCCTGAGAGAGATACGCAAGAGGGAGCCTAAGCGACCGACTGCGATTGCGGTTAGGGGCATCAGCGGCGCCTGGCGCCTCACACTCCCGGCCCAGGGTTGCAGACGCTTGCCAGGGCACCCAGTGCACCGCCCCAAGCCGCACGCAGGTGCTGCCCCACGCCCGCACGGGCCCCTCCGTCTTGCGTGGGACGCCGCAAGCTGTCCACGCCAAGTTTAAACTTCATCCATCACGCGATGCGTGCTGCCCTTGCGAATTCGTGGGCGGGAGAGCGCGCGGAAACATTATCATTCGACAAAATGGCCGTCCGCACCGCCCCCATGACCACTCGCTGCCTGCCCGCTGCTGGCGCTCGCGCCGCGAGCGTGGTGCAGGTGAGCCCATCTCAAGCGAGAGGATCAACGCGCTGGCGGCAGCGGCAGCTTGCACTGGCTAGCGCTGCCAGTGAGCTCACGCTGCTTTCGGGCTGTGGTGCACCGCTTTGGGCAGGTGTCGAGGTCCGCTCCTCGCAGCGCCGTGCTCGCCAAGGCCAAGCAGCCTCTGGCGTCCGACGGCTTCGTGCAGGTGGGTCGAGCTTCCGGTTGCGTCTGGCGCGTTGGCTGAGCGCGGGTGTCCCCAACGAGTGGAGGGAACATCATCCTGAGGACACCTGCCTCTGCTCACACGCTTTGCGCAGACGGACAACAGCGGCAAGAGCAACATCTTCCCGGTGCGTGACTTGATAGGCTCTGTGCTTGCGTCACTGGCCCCGCGTCCGCAGCGTGCCAGGCGCCCGCAGCCACACAACGATGACATGGCACGCCGCGCACCACTGCACCCTGCCCTGACCTCCGCAGACCCAGCAGAAAGCGTTCTTCAGCTCACCCACCACTGACGCGGCTGCCCGCGAGGGCCTGGGCGGCGGCCAAGGTGCGCGAGCGCCCTCCGTGGAGGAGGAGGCGCGTCAGATCGCCGCCTTCTTGCTGCGTACCGCTGTCCAACTCCGCATGCATGCGGAAGCTCCAACGTGTGCGCACCTGTCTCTGCCCACGCAGGAGCGGCGGTGCTGGCGGGAGTGCTTGCGGCGGTCGCCCTGGCCACGGCGCTCGTGCTCAAGTCGGGCGGCTCCGGAGAGACCCTCAGCGTGGTGCAGGCGGGCGACGTGCAGAGCCTGGCAAGCATTGCCGAGCGCATCGCCGCCAGCTTGTAAAGCTTGGGGGCTGTTGCTAGCCTCGGCGGGACGTTTCCATCCGGCCACCGGCTACCCCACCGGCAAGCTGCATGCCGGCGCGTTGGCTGTTGGCGGTTACCTTTCGGCGGTGGTCGTTGGGCAATCGTGCGGCACAGGCGTCGCCCTCCCAAGGCCAACGCGCCATCTGGAGCGGAAGAAAGCGGACGCAGCAGGACATCATGATGCAGGACGGGCATGATGTCGGCGTGGAGGGTGGCCAGGGCGCACACAGGGCGTGAGCATAGAGCAGCTCGTGCGGCGTGCGCTCTGGAAGTAGCGCTGGTTTTTCCATGATACATGTGGCACGCCGCACGGAAGGCCTGTGCCTGCAGCTGCTTACCCCGCGCTCGGACCCCCCCTCTTTGCCGCACTGCGCTGCGGTGGCTGGGGTTTTTGCTGCCTGATCAGTCTTGATGAGTCATGGGGGTTGACGGGGTCTGTATTGTTGCCGCATATATGATCCGCGCGGGACGCTATGATTTACGTGTATGAGTCGAGACACTGTTTGACAGTTTACAGTTGGGGCAGCCAGGACGTTGTTGCAGCCGCGTGCAAAAGAATGTTCTCAAGACCGCTGTCAGTCCGGCATCAAGTGCTGTGGCAGCCTGACCATTAGACCAGCCCAAACGCAGGGTCGCCACCCCTATCGCCGCCCACGCCACCCCCGCCAGGATGAGGCTTGAGGAGGGGGCAGCTATACAACACGTAAAAGCATGAGAAGCCACCGGCAGCCCAGCACACAATTGGGCCATCACACGGGCGCGCCCAGCTGCTTCAGGTACCGCCTCATCTCCTCCACACTGCCCGTGAAGGCCACGCGGCCGTCCTGCATGTAGCTAGCCGCATCTGCGTACTCGAGCTCCTCAAACCGATGCGTCACCCAGATCGCCGTCACCGGCTGCTCCCCTTCTCCCAACCCCCCCTCCTCCACCTCTCCCTCCCCGCCGCTCACGCTCCCCGCACTCCCCTGCGGCCTATCCTCGCCACCACCGCCACCGCCACCACCACGTTGCCCTTGACGCAACTGGGAGGAGCCTGTGGCGGAGGGCGAGGGTGTGGGCGACTGACTGCGTGACGCAGCGGCGACCGTGGTGACGCAGCCGCGCCGCGTCACGCGCTGCACGGCCTCCAGCACGCCGAATTGATCCTCGACGTCCAGGAAGGTGGTGAGCTCGTCCAGCAGCAGCACGCGCGGGTTCTCTGCCAGGGCGCCTGCGCACGTCGCCGCCGTGCACTTAGCCACGCAACATGTGTATCAGACCCAGGGAAGGAAGGTGGTGAGCTCGTCCAGCAGCAGCACGCACGGGTTCTCTGCCAGGGCGCCTGCGCACGTCGCCGCCGTGCACACAGCATGCACGCAGTGTTCCACCCCCTGCCCCTGCCCGTTCCTTCTCAAGGAGGCTAGGCCATGCAACCACATACTGCTGAGCAGATTGTCTGTTTCGCTGCATGTTGACATCAGCGGGGCATGGCTGCTTGGCACAGCAGGCACGTCGCTGCAAGAGGCGTGAGAAACTGGCGTGCACAAACTGCGCCATCGGAAGAGATTGCCAGTGCCCACCAGAGCGCAGGAGCAGGTCGCAACAGAGCAGGTTGCGGGCGGCCACAACAGAGCGTAAGATCAGGTTGCTCACCGGCGATGGCCACGCGCTGCCGCTGCCCGCCAGAGAGCGTGTGCGTGGCGCGCTTGGTGGACTCCTTCATGTTGACCAGCTCCAGCGCCGACGACACCACGTCAGACACCCGTGCTTCGGTCAAGTCATACCTGCACCATGCCACACCACGCCACGTCAGATACACGTGCCTCGGTCAAGGCATACCTGCACGCCATGCACCACACCACACCACACCACGTCACACAGCGCTGCGCTGCGCAGCAGGTCTTCTGCTCTTCTGCTCGGCGCCCTGCTTGCTTGACTAGCCGCTGAGACATGCGGCGTCCTCCAGCTGCCACACCACAGCACCACACACCCACACTCCCCTCCCGCTCCCACCAGCCAAGTTCAAATGCCGCCGCTTGCTGCATTCCCCACCTTCTCCTCCCTGCCCCCGTACCCGCCGCAACCAAGCACCAGACGCGCCTGCGCTCCTCGCCACCCAGGCCTCCCGCCTCTCACCTGCCCAATCCAAACGCCACGTCTGCAGCCACCGTGGGCATCACCACCTGGTGATCCGGGTTCTGAAACACAAAGCCAGTGGGCAGGTCACTCCGCACGTGGCCCCCAGCCGCCGGCACCAAGCCACCCAGCACCTTGAGCAGCGTGGACTGCGTGAGAAAGGAGCATGCATCATGCGCCGCACACGCTGGTGAACGAGGCACAAGGACACAATGCGAGCACCATGATACGCCCTGCATCATGAGCTGCCGCCAGAGCAGCGCACCTTGCCGCAGCCGTTGGGTCCTAGCAGCATGTGCAGCGAGCCGCGCCTGATGCGCAGGTCCACGCCTTTGAGCACCTGCTTGGAGCTGCTGCCCACGGCAAACGACACCTGCAGCGCTTGGACAGGCGGCACGCTCTGTCGTGCGGCGCTGCCATGCGGCGCGCTTGCAGTGCGCAGTGCGCACATGCGCCCGGGGACGCACCTGCAGGTTCCGTGTCGCGACGGCCCACTCGTCTTGCTCCGTGCTGGGCCCTCTACTGCGCTCTAGTGACGCGGCTGCTGCTCTTGTGAGCTGCGGTCGTGGCGCTGCGCGGTGGCGGGCGGCTGGGGCGGGAGCCGCCACGCCGTGCAGCGCTGGTGGAAGCGTTGCCGTGTGCAAGCACCTCCTGCTGCGGCCGTTGGGATGCTGCTGCAGCTGCGGATGAAGCGCCATAATACCGAACAGGTGTGTGCATGGCCGCGCACCGCCTCCACCCGTCACCGCCGGCGCATGAGGGTGCATCGCCGTCCTTTCAGACTCAGGGACTTCGCTTGATTATCAGCAAGCAGCCTCACAGCAGCCATCCAGGCATAGCGCCAGCCGCCCACAAAGCCGCGCTGTTTGTGCACAAGGGAGATCTGATCGATGGCGCAGCAAGGAGGGGGCCCGAACCGCAAGGAGTCGGCGGTCGACCTTGCGAAATTGATCGAAAAGGGCATTCGGGTCAAGCTGCACGGAGGGAGAGAGGGTGCGCGCTTCGGGCTAGGAGCTCGACCTTCAGCCGCGCAAGACTGCCTCTCACGCACAGCTGCTGCATTGGCGTGCCACGCAGTCACGGGCGTGCTCAAGGGCTATGACCAGCTCCTCAACCTAGTGCTGGACGAGACGCAAGAGTACCTCAGAGGTGCGCCCGTGGGCGCCGCGCGGCACGTCCTCGCCCGGAGCGGCTGCAGCATCCCCAGCACCAGCATGAGGAGCGGTGCAGCTGCATGCATGCTCGTGGGTCCAGGCAGTGGCCTCGTTGCCACCTCGTCTGTGCGCTGCAGATCCAGACGATCCGACCATCGTGACGGACAAGACCCGGAACTTGGGGCTAGTGGTGAGTGCGGCTGGCCAGCGGCAGCATGCACACGGTGGCGCATGCTGCTGTGGAGCGGGGCGGGAGAGGAGGAGCCGGCGGCCCGTCACAAATGACCACGCGGGGCAGCTTCGGCTGCACCTTATCAGCTGCCGCAATGTGGTGGTGGCACTGTAGGCGCGTGGTGGTGGTGGCAGCGGTGGTGGTTAGCTTGCTGACGTGCTGCTGCGTTGCGCTGGACTGGCGGCGTCCTGCTGCAGGTGTGCCGCGGGACGACGGTGATGCTGGTGGCGCCCACAGCAGGCATGGAGGAGATCGCCAACCCATTCTTGCAGCCAGCGGAGGGAGACGGCCAGTAGTGACTCCCTTGCTGTCCGCCCTTGCTGCGCCTGCACACCTTCCGCCCTGTTGGCTCATTCCTCTTGCATACAGCATGCTGCAACACCTTTGACAACCGTCCTGAAAGGAGTGAAAGTCTGCCGGTGTGTAGCGCACCGCACAGCCACGTGAGTACTCTCTCCTTATCACTCGCAAGGTGCTGCTCCTGGTGCCGGGTCACATCCTCCTGTGCGGCGCACACAGAGGGCAAACTAGAGGACAAACGTCGCGCGTAACAGTCTTCCTGCTGTTGCTGCTGTCGGGGCAAAAGGACCTGGTGTCTGCGTGCGCCGCACACTGCGGTTGCTCCAGACTTGGCTCATCCATTGCGCACCGAAACAGGACAGACATTTGGACTTGCAGAGAGTGTGGCACGCAGTTGATGGGTCCGAGTCCGGGCAGGATCAAAAAGTGGCGCACGCGCGCTCACGAGCGCTGAACATCTCCGGCACTACACATCACGATCACGAGCACACGCAGGCGCAGCGGTCGCTGAACGTGACCCACTGCATCACCAGCCCATGGTTTTGCGCCAGGTCAATGCCCCGCACAAGCATCTTGCCGTAGTGCCCCGTGAAAGTGCGGTACGCCACCACCGTGCCGGGCAGCAGCTTGCTGGTGCCGTCGCTGCCGTCGATGGGAACGGTGGAGTAGAGCTGCGCCTGCAGCGTGGCGCGCGTGACCTGGCTGAAGACGGTGCCGCTGGGCATGATGGCCAGCTGCGCACCGTTGAGCGGCACCAGCTGGCGGGTGGTGCTGGTCATCATGTCCCACCACAAGTCCGAGGTGCTGCTGGCGCCGCCCTGCACGCCCGTGTCCAGGTTGAACGTCCAGGTCCCCTTGATGGTGGTGCCGCCGCTGCTGTAGATGGTGGGCACGCACGTGCAGTTCTTGTAGTCCACCCACGACATGACCAGGCCGTGGTTGAGGCTGAGGTCAATGCCCTGGACGAGCAGCTTGCCATAGTGCCCTGTGGCGGTGCGGAAGGCGACGACGGTGCCGGGCAGCAGCTTGCTGGTTCCGTCGCTGCCGTCGATGGGGGCGGACGCGTACGACTGCGTCGCCAGCATGTCGGGGGTGACGAGGTTGAAGTCAGTGCCAGCGGGGAGGACGGCCAGCTGCGCGCCGTTGACGGGCACCAGCTGGCGCGTGGTGCTGGTCATCATGTCCCACCACAGGTCCGAGGTGGAGAGGGGCAGGCCGCTCAAGGCCTGGTCGAAGTTAAAGGTCCAGGTGCCCTTGACGGTGGTGCTGCCCGCGGTCTGGATGGCGGTGCAGGTCGCGGCGCGCACCAGCGACGGGCCTGCGCAACGGACGATGCGGGGGGCGTGGCAAGAGGCGCAAGAGTTGGCAACTTGCGATTCGTTCGATTTCGTTCCGACACGACCGGCAGTGGCGGGCGATCTGGCCGCGGGGGCAGAGCGCGTGCGAGCTGCGCAAGTGCGCCACCCCTCAGCGTGATCTCTAGCACCCATTCAACTCACCTGCTGCCAGCAGCAATGCGGCGCCCAGGAGAGCGGCGCGCAGGAGAGCGATGTTCGAGCGTTGGGGTGCCATCGTTGAACCACTGCGGCGAGGTCGACGGAGGCGTGAAGCAAGCTTGCTGAGCTGCAATCCGTTGCTGCATACAATGTCTCTGCTGGATTGATGCTCGCCTTAAGTAGCGCGAGTCGCGATCGAATGTGTCGCCGCGTCCTGCGGCCTGCCGGCTGCCGTCCAGCAGCAGCCTTCGTGCGGGCAGCCGAGCCTGCCCAGCGACCCACACGAGAAGCCAGGTGCACAGGTGCAGTAGAGCGTGGGCTGAATCGCGGGCTGAATCGCTGGCTTCTCGTTTGCTGTACCGCCCCACTTTCTTTCATCACGACCGCGCCCGCCATGCTGACGGGCCGCCATGCCGTGCACAGTCAGCTTGTTGGACGCTCCACTCAGCATGCCCGTGGACACCGCGCGCCTGGCAGTATTCAATTTGCATCATTACTGGTGCATGCAGGTGCAGAGCATTTGGCTTAAGCTCCGAGTGCAATAGTCCGAGTTGTATGACACTATTATGTAGCTACCTAAGCCGCGCAGCCAAAGAGCACGTACTGCATCACCAGTCCTTCGCGGCGGGTCAAGTCCACGCCCTGCACCAGAACCTTGGCAAAGCTCCCCGTGAACGTGCGGACGCCAAGGACGGTGCCAGGCGGCAGCTTGCTGGTGCCGTTGCTGCCGTCGATGGGCGCATTGGAGTAGAGCTGCGCCTGCAGCGTGGCCCGCGTGACCTGGGTGTAGTTGGTGCCCGCCGGCAGGATGGCCAGCTGCCCGCCGTTGAGCGGCACCAGCGCACGGAACCTGCCGGGAATCACGTCCCACCACAGGTCCGAGGTGATGGTGGCGCCACGCTGCTCGCCAGTCGCCAGGCTGATGGCGAACGCGCCGCTGAGCGTGGTGTTGCCGACGGCGCTGACGGTGGGCGTACACGGGCAGGTCTTGTAGCCCACCCACTGCATCACCAGCCCGTTGTTGAGCGTACGGTCAATCCCCTTGACCAGGAGTTTTCCGTAGTTGCCCGTGGCGGTGCGGTAGGCCACCACCGTGCCGGGCAGAAGCTTGCTGGTGCCGTCGCTGCCGTCAATGGGAACGGTGGAGTAGGGCTGCACCTCGAGCATGTCGGGCGTGACGAGGCTGTAGTTGGTTCCGGCGGGCAGGATGGCCAGCTTGGCGCCGTTCTGGGGCACCAGCTTGCGCGCGGTGCTGGTCATCATGTCCCACCACAGGTCCGAGGTGCGGGGAGTGCCGCCCTGCACGCCCGTGTCCAGGCTGAACTGAAACGTGCCCTTGATGGTGGTGTTGCCGCTGCTGTAGACCGTCGCCACGCACGGGCAGGTCTTGTAGTTGACCCACTGCATCACCAGGCCATTGTTGAGGGCCAGATCAATGCCCTTGACAAGCATCTTGCCATAGTGCCCCGTGGGGGTGCGGAAGGCGATGACCGCGCCTGGCAGCAGCTTGCTGGTTCCGTCGCTGCCGTCGATGGAGGCGGACGTGTAGTTCTGAGCAACCAGCTTGTCGGGGCCCACGCTGCTGTACTCGGTGCCAGCGGGCAGGAGGGCCAGCCTTGCCTGGATAGGCATCAGCTCACGCGTGGACCTGGTCCTCATGCGCCAAAAGACGTCCGAGGTGGAAAATTCGCCGCCGCTGACGCCCGAGTCAAACGTGAAGGTGTAGGTGCCCTTAATCGTGGTGTTGCCGCTGCTGAAGACCGCCGGCACGCACGGGCACCCGCCATAGTCCACCCACTGCATCATGAGCCCGTTGTTGAGGGCCGGGTCGATGCCCTTGACCAGCAGTTTGCCGTAGTTGCCGGTGTAGGTGCGGAAGGCGATGACGGTGCCGGGCAGCAGCTTGCTGACGCCGTCGGTGCCGTCGATGAGGCCGGGCGAGTACGGCTGAGACACGAGCGCGTCGGGGGTCACAGCGTCAAAGTTGGTGCCAGCGGGCATGATGGCCAGCTTGGCGCCGCTGAGCGGCACCAGCGCGCGGGCGGTGCTGGTGATCATGGTCCACCACAGGTCCGAGATGGTGTTGGGCAGGCCGAGGTAGGCCTGGTCGAAGCTGAAAGTGGAGGTGCCCGGGATGGTGATGTTGCCGGACGTGAGGATGTTGCTGCAGGGCGCGGCGGCATGGGCCAGCTGCACCTGGCCTGCGCGCATTGCGGGAGCAGGCAGAGGAGGCGCGGCAAAGCTGAGTCTCCCTCGAGGCATGCGGACGCCCGCGCAGATCACGAGCTCGCCCCACCACAGGCCACAGCAGAGCTCTGCAGCAGAGGGCTGCGGCTGCAATCTGCACTGCACCCCAAGCCGTGAGGACGCGCTCCTTCCCGCCGCCTCTGCGGTTGTGCCTGCGCGTACCGCGAGCAGGAACGGCGCAAGATCGCCGCCACACCCATAGGCCCACCTGCTGCTAGAAGCATTGCGGCGCCCAGCACAGCGGCGCGCTGGAGAGACGACGCGCTCGAGGGTGAGCTGCGAAGATGCGCCATCTCAGCGAGGTCAGAACTGCGAATCCGCTCGCTCGTGCACGAATGTGTAGTGCACGAGTGTGCAGCGCCGGTGCAAGTTCAAGGTGTTGCCGATTGGCGAGTTGGCCACAGGGTGATCAGCCCTGCCAACAACCGCCAGGAAATCCGAGCCACGTGCGTCAGACACGTCCTCAGCCATGCCTGGCGCGCGTGGCTCACACCAGCTCTACAGCAGCTGCTGCCTGCGCACCACCTCCAGCGTCAGGAGCTGCGGCGCGCCTTGAGGCCCGCCGTCAGCCGCCCCGTCAGCCACACCACCACCTGCCATCACCAGCCGCACCAGCTCACGCTCCAGCTCAGGGCTGACCCGACCGTCATGCAGGACCGTCAGCGTGAGCGGGTGCGCCAGCGAGGCGACCCCACCCCGCACCATGGCCTCCAGGTGCGGCAAGCACGACCCGCCGTCCACCTGCACCTTGACCGACGTGATGCAGGCAGGCACAGCGCCCAGCAGGCCGGCGCACCAGTCCTCACGCCTCTCATACGGCAGCCACGCGCACAGCGAGCGGATGCTGCCGCTCTGCGCCAGCAGCGGCGCCACCTCCTGCTGCAGCCACGGCGGCGTGAGCATGTCCCGGGTGACGTGCAGGGTGTCGATGCCCTGCGCCGCCTGCAGCACCAGGCGCAGCAGCGCGGCCGCCAAGCTCCCGCCGTCCACCATCAGGCCAAAGAGCCCGCTGCCGGGCTGCAGCCACCACAGCGCCACGAACTCGTGGTTGGCAGAGTCCCGCCGCAGCGCCAGCCGCCCGCCGCTGTGCAGGCGCTGCAGCAAGGCCATACCCGCCTCGCGCGCCTGCTGCTCCTCCTCCGCGTCGTCATGGTCCATGCCCAGCGACGAATGGATGGTGAGCAGCTCCAGGTCAGCCAGCGGCAGCCGACCCAGTCCCATCATGTGCATCCCTCCCGTGATGCTGAGCGTCCTCCACCGGCAGGGCTGCTGGCGCAGGTCAGAGGCGATGTAGCCGACCTGCCCCACCGTCACGTGCCGCAGCGCGGGGTGCCGCAGCAGCGCCTCCATCACCTGCTCGTCGTCGCCGCCCCTCTCAAAGTGGCCGTGCGTCAGGCGCTGCAGCTGCTCCAGCAGCCTGACGCTGGCAGGCTCGACCTGGTAGCGCAGGCTCAGGTGCACGTGGGTGGCGTGGACCGCCAAGCGGGCCAGCAAGTCGGCGTGCGCCGCTGGGCTGACCTCAGCCGATTGCCAGGTGAAGCAGCGCAGCAGAGGGATGGCTTCCAGCTGCTGCGCGTCGCTGCTGGCCACGTCGTGAAGGGCGCAGTGGCTGACGGTGAGGCTCTGCAGGTGCGGCCAGAGGTTGGCGTCGTGCAGCTGCCAGGCGGCCAGGTCGGCGGGAGCGAGGGCGCACTGGTGCAGGTGCAGGTGGGAGGTGCTCTGGGTGATGGCTGGGGGTGGGCACGGGGGCAGCGCCTTTGGTGAGGGCTCTGTTGGGGGGCAGACCTGGAGCTCCAGGTCTGCGAGCGGCAGCG
>QAXK01009016.1:0-27010 GCA_004335735.1 Chlorella sp. KRBP | reverse complement strand
CGAGCAGCAGCAGCAGCAGGGTGGGCTGGCCCTGAGGCAGGGCAGCGCATCACAGCGCTTCACCGGCAGCCACTTCCTGGCCAGCAGGGCCTCCAGCTTGAGGGATGTGGAGACAGGCCGCCAGGCCGGCACACCCCCACTCGGGGGCCCCTTTGCTGCTGCGGGGAAGCTGCGTGCGGTGTGGAGTGCTGTCGGGCGTGTGGCAGGCTTCCTGCCGCCCGGCCAGGGATCTGCAGAGGTTGAGCCCTTGGGAGGTGGGGTTGGCAGTGCAGTGCAGCTGGAGGTGGGGCAGGTTGCGGCAGGGCAACACTCCAGCACGAGCTGGGGGGCCAGCAGCGGTCCTGAGGGTGTCATCACAGGCCAACAGGCGGCAGTACAAGCTGTACAAGCTGAGCCGCAGGCAGGGAGGGTGGCTGCTGCTGGACAGCAGCCGGGTAGGGGAGGGGTGGCAGCAGCGGGGTTGACAGCACGGCCTGTGCTGCCTCCTGTGAGGCAGTTGCGCGTGGCTGGTACGGCTGCACCACAGTCAGCACCAGGGGCCTCATCCATGGCCCTCAAAGAGGCAGCATACCCTCAACTGTGACTGGAACAACCAAGCATGATGCCTTACTTTCTGTTGATGGCGCAAAGCGCCATAGTTGTCTGGTCGACTCCAATTTTGAATACGAAAGGCCGCATGTCTACTCGACTCTGCTGTGGTGTGTAGCTTATTCATGGGCAGGAGAGGCAGCGCACATGGGCTGTACCGTTGGATACTACCTGAGCCAACTAGGATGCTGCCGCAAGGCAAGCGATACTCTGTCTGTTGTCGGTAGCTGTTGTGGGCTGTACCAGGTTGGTCCTGACGATGGCCTGGCCCAGATGGGGCCCAGGGCCCAAGGCATGACTGTTGTGTGCACAGCCACGTGTACCTCGCACACGCTGCTAAGATACGTTTAGGCATGTGGCGATGGTTTGGGTTCAGCTTTACGATAGTGCAGCTCAGCAGGTAAACACTTTGTGAAGTGTACATGCATGCAGTACATGAGCAGACTGCACATCCTTCTTCAACCTGGTAACGCTGCTGCAGCTTAAACCACTGACTGGGTGGGAGGTAGCAGTGACAGGCAGCAATCCATATCACGCAGGCCCTCAAGGCAGTCCAGAGCTGCTCAGCAGCAGCACCCTCCACCCCATGACTAACCTGTACATTTGTCCGGCCCTGCCGCTGGATTAGAGGCGCTGTTGGCTTGCACAGTCCCACAAATCATGCATAAATAGTGATATAGTGCCATACATTGGTGGTGCGTGGCGATGATGCTTGACACACATATGAAGTTGTGATCTCGGGAACGCCATGGAGCTTGTAGCGATCCTTGCGGCCTTCGAGGGCGCTTGTGATGTAAGTGAGACAATAATCACACCTTGTCAAGTTCGGAGCAAAGTTCGGAGCAGCATAGGGAACATGGCCCCTTACGCCTTACCAACGAGTGCAACTGCTGCACCTAGGCAGGCCTGTCGGTGACTGACAAACCTGTGCAATCATTCGTCGAGACCACGACAAGGCCTGTCACCCAGCTCGCACCCAACATCAATTGCATGCTGTCATGTGTCTACTTGTGCTTGCACTTGCTCCTGGCAGGGCAAGCAGGGCTCTGATGACGTGCAGGTGCCAGCAGAGCTGCTGTTGGCTGCGCAGCATGAGCTCAAGGGCAAGGCCCAAATGGCCAAGGACCTGGAAATGGTGAGTGCTGTTTTTGTGACAGCAGCATGACATTTACTTACAGCTGCAGACCCCGCTCGAACAGCAGCAGCCCTGCTTCCCTCCTGGGCGCCCGTATTACAAGCTGATGCCAAGTGCAGCGAGCAGACGGTGCAAGGGCGTGACAATCATTTAGTTTGCAATCAGCAGATAATGTGTCAGGCTGAAGCTGCTGTGCCAAGCGCATCCCAGCCGCACGCTTGCTGGCTGGACAGATCCCAGAGGGATCCCGAAGGCCTGGAGCTTTCTCAGCCAATACTGCGTGCCTGCCTGCCTGTGCTCCTGCCTGGCCGTGCCCCAGGCTCGTGATGAGGCCAGCATGAAGCCCAGTGTGGCGCGCAAGCTGAATGAAAAGATACGGGCGCTGGAGGCAGAGTTGGAGGAGCTGCGCAGCAACAAGAGGGTCAAGGAGCTGGAGCGGAAGGTGCAGGTGGGGTTCACATGTGGCGAGGGCCCTCAGTGGCGGTTTGACAAGGGCTGAGATCAGCAGACATGCCATCTTTGGAAGGGCTGGGGTCGATTCATTGCACAGCACTTGATTTGTTGCACAGCACTTGAGTTGGCGTAGTGAGGCTTCAGAAGTTTGGGACTCTGACCTCAAGCTGTGGCGGGGCATGGGTCGCGTGGACAGTGCACACATCAGATGGCTGATGAGCTGAGGGTGTTGCTGCTGTGTTCTGGGTGCTGCTGACATGACAGATCCTGGAGCATGACCTGAAGCAGAGCTATACCACTAAGAACTTCACACTGAAGAGCGGCTTGCTGGAGCTGGAGAAGCAGTACAGGTTGGTCGTGTGTTGGTCCGCAGCTGCGACAACACCAACACCAACACCAGCAGCAGGTTCACACAGCAGCTGCAGCACACACAAACACTCGCTACATCGACGCTGATGCATATCTCCTCTGCCCACCCCTCTCTCCCTTTGAGCCGGTAGTGTAGCCGTGTGTTTGCATGTGTGCAAGTTGCTGGCATTGCGCCCTGTACCTGTACCCACCAGGTTTGGTGTCATGCCAGGCCACCTGCTCTCAGCCGCATGCTGAGCACCCCTTGAATTGGTGCGCCTGCAGGCCACACATGAATGTGGACCCAGCCATGGCAGCCTTTTGGGATGATATTGTGGTGCTGCTGGTAAGTTGAGGGCAGGGCAGTGGTGCTGTGTAGGTAGTGATGCTGTGTGTCAGCCGGAATCTCCTCACATTGGACTGTACATCTGCAGCTCCATACAGTCCTGGGCCCATCCGGCTGGCATGCACTTTGCTGACTTCCCACTGGCATGGCCTGAGAGTGCTCCCATTGCCATATGCTCCCGCGCTGTCCGAGTCATCTCGCAAGTGTCCATGGTGCTGCTTGTTTACCCTTGTGACAGGATGAGAAGAAGGAGCGTGACTTCCACTCACCCTTCCAGCCCAAGGGTCCACGTACCACAGCACCCTCTGCAGGCCCAGCAGCTGCAGACAGCAGCAGCAGCCTGCGCACGCCCCGGGCATCTCTGGGTGGGTCCTCTGCAGCTCCAACATCAGCAGCAGCAGGCACTGACCAGTCAGCGGCTGCAGGCAGTGGCCCTGTGTCCCCCTCTAGCCAGGCGCACACTTCAACCAGCAAGCCAGCCAACGCCTCAGAGCTGCAGCAGAGCAGCAGCACAGTGGTGCAGCAGCAGGTGGAGTCATTCAACACCATCATATCCGAGGAGGCTGCCGGCGCGGCAGCACTGCTTGCCGACGCGGGCAGCAGCAAGCAGGAGGCAGGGGAGGTTGTTGTGCGGCATGGTGCTGGGTTCAGGGTGGTGCGGCCTGCCGGCATGGCTGACCCACAGGCGGATGCCGCTGCCGCTGATGGCAGCACCCGTGCAGCAGCAGCAGCAGCTACAGGGGCTGCTGAGCCTGCAGAGCAGCAGCAACAACAGCAGCAGCAGCAGCAGCAGCAGAAGCTGGCACTGCTGCGGCAGGACTTTGCCAGCAAGCTCAAGGTGCGAAGGCATTGTGGCCCAGTCAGTATGCCTTGGCCAGTGGTCAGCATGTACAGTTGACGTGCGGTGTTGAAGTTTGACACTTGGTCCAGTGCAGGACAGCTGCATGGTTAGCTAAGCTGATGATGCCAGTCGTGCAAGCATCACGCCTTGGCAACTGCAGGGTTCAGGGTTAGGGCATTGAAAGTGCACATTTTGGTCCTGTTGACGCGCGCCTCACCCATGCTTGCGCTGTTTGCTGCCATGTGTCCTGCTTGGCATGTCACTGTGGGTGCTGCCAGGGCGTGACGTTCCATGCTATGCCAGCTAGCCAACAGGCGCCTTGTGATGCAGCAGCAGCGGCGGCCCAGCAGCCACCAGCAGACTCGGCCCTGCAGCAGCAGTCAGAGGCTGTCAGCAGCAGCTTACAGTCTCTGCAGGCGCAAATGAGCAGTATGGACGCTGCCATCCTGCCAATGCCACCAGCTCTCGCAGGCGCTGCTGGGGACAACCGGCAGCAGCAGCAGTCAGGAGAGGTGGACACTGCCAGTCTGTGGCAGCACCAGCTGCAGCACTTGTTGGACGCAGCAGCGCAGCTGAAGCAGCAGCTCACGGGGGGCATACGCTCTGCTGATACGCTGCAGCAGCAGCAGGCAGCAGCTGAGGGCCTGTTGGATTCCGTGGTGCGCATGCAGGCTGCCCTGCAGGGCTCCAGCAGCAGTGACCTAGCAGGCAAGCAGTCCCTGGCAGCAGCTGTCAGCGCTCTGTCAGGGCTGCAGCAGGAGCTGCAGGGGCTGCTGCGGTGTGTGCAGCGCATGGCTGCAGAGGCAGGCGGGCAGCAGCTGCTGGTGTCTGTGTTTGGAGGCTTCCTGACACAGCTGGACCAGCAGGGTGTGCTGACCCCTGACGCAGCAGGAGGGTCAGCAGCGCAGCATCCAGACGAGCAGCCAGCAATGCTGTCATTGCTGCAGAGCTTCCTGCAGGCCAACCCTCACATACCGCAGATGCTGGCAGTACAGTTGGCGCCTGCAGTCCCACCCGTGCAGCAGCCTGAGCAGGAACCCCTGCCAACTGTGGAGGTGTCCAGCACTGGCGTGCAGGCTGTAGCAGATGCTGAGCACCAAGCAGTCCAGGCTGTAGCAGATGCTGAGCACAGGGAGGTGCAAGCAGTTGCAGATGCAGAGCACCGAGAGGTCCAGTGCCAGGCTGCGGAGGCCCAACACATGTCTACACAAAGTGAGCCACTGCCCTCAGACCATGCTGAGACGCAGACTGAAGCAGCAGCAGGACCCTCAGACCATGTCGAGACCCAGACTGAAGCAGCAGCAGGACCTTCGGAACATGCAGGCACACAGACAGAGCCAGGGCAGGCCGATCACACAGGTGGGTGCAAGCAAATGCAGCAACACCCAGTTCGTCAGCACGTTGGAATAGACAGGCAGCTGCAAGGCAACACAACACGTGTGCATGTGCACACATGCAGTTGCCGGTAGCTGCAGGAACACCGAGCGTTTGTGCTCAATCACATGCAGTTGCCGGCAGCTGCGAAAGCGCCAACCATGTGTGCATGGTCACACATGCAGGTGTTGCAGCTGCAGGGGCACCAAGCATGTGTGCACGCGACCACACATGAACTTGCAGGAACACTTGGCACGTGCAATATGCTGCCGGTGTCGTCACTATCACAGGCCTGGCAGTGACCCGGTCACAAGCACTCCTCTCAACACGTATGCGCACATATGGACACCAGGGGCTAAACCCTGAACCCTGGACACCATATGTGAGTGCAGCATAGGCGTACATGCTGGGTTGCCTGTGTTGACACCACGTGTGGTGTGGTGTCTGCTGTGTCCTGCTTGCAGGGACCCAAACGGAGCCATCAGTTGCGCCCGTCAGTCACGTCAGCACACAGGCTGCAGCCGAGGCGGTGTCTGCTGGCGTGCAGACGACGCCACCCAGCCCTGTTGCAGCGGCAGTGCAGGCAGAGCTGCGGCCAGAAGTGTCCGAGGCAGGCTCACAGGCGGACCTGCGAGCTGCAGCAGCTGCTGCACAGGCGCAGGTCCCTCCAGCAGCAGCAGCAGCAGGTGATGATCTGTCGCCCGAGTCATCGCTCCTTGCAGCCAGGCAGCAGCATGGCAGCGGCATCATATACTCAGCATCTGGGTCTGAGCTGAGTGTGGACAAGGCAGCAGTGGGGCAGCAGCTGGACATCCTGCACCGAATAGAGCGCAGCAGGGCAGGGGATGCGCCTGCTGATGATGAGGGTGTGCCAGGTGCTGCTGCTGTGCTGGAGGTCAAGCCAGAGGAGCTCCAGGACCTACCTGCAGTGGCCAAAGGTGTGCATGGCTTTTGTTTTCCAACATGCATGAGGCTCTGCATGCAGCGGCCAGCACACACGCACAGCTAGCAGGCATTGTGATTGGGATGCATGCATTTGTTGTGCAGCCAGCAGCGCAAACATCCATGATGGTACTCGCTGGCAGTGGTTGTTGTCCAGGGCTTAAAACTGCAGACCATGCAGATTCCGTGCTGACGACGTTGCTTGTCCTGCTTGCTGCTGTTGCCTTGCCGCAGAACTTGGCCAGCTTCGGGCCGGTAACTTGGAGCTGGCGGCCAGCCTGCAGGTGGGCGTTGGTCGATGGCATGTTGTCAGCTTAGGGGTATCTAAGGTCCTGCGTAAGTGCCGTGCTGTGATCCTGCAGGATGCCATGGACGATATATGCTTACACATAGTTCAGGGGTGCAGTGCGCATCCATCTCATGTGCATGCACCAGTATGACACCTTGGGATGTCCCAATCATTCAGACCGTCTTGGCTGCTGAATTTCTGGCACAAGTAGAATCGGTATCAATTGGTGGTGTCCGCTGCGTGCGTGTGTCCGCACCCTTTTTGCATGCAGGTGGAGCGCAGCCTGGTGCAGCACTTGAACAGCAGCCTGAAGGCAGCCGTGGACAAGGCAGACGATGCAGAGGCAGAGGCAGTGCAGGTCAAGCAACAGGTGCGCACAGGGGGTGGTCTTTCTGTTTGCTCAGGATGGGGTGGCTGTGGCACTAGGATTGAACTAGCTGTGCGGCATTCCAACAGGTTGACCAATCGCATGGCATGTAGGGTGGTTGAGCTATGGTGCCTGGGCCGCATCAGAAGCTGGCTACAACAGCAGGGTCTAAACCAGCCGTATTCTGGATGCCTCTGCACACCCTTGCTATCGGAAGGCTCGCCGCAGTGGCCATGCTTGTCACGGAGTGCGTGCTGACGTCCTGTGATGCAGTTGGACAAGACGGTTGCCAGCTTGACCCAGCTGCAGGAAGAGCATGCTGAAGTGACGCATCTGCTCATTGAAGCCAAGGTGGACAATGCCGAGAGGAAGGGTGAGCAGGCCTCAGCACAAGCCGTCCAGGTGGTCTTTCAATGACATTTGCTGCAAAGTTGTCATTGAGATTTGACACAAAGGCTGCACAGACTTGTCCTTGCACCATGCACTGTCAACTTGGATGCATCTTCTGGAGCTGCATGCCTGACGAAAGTTTGCCTGCCCACAGGACCTGCCCTTTGCTTCAGGCCCTGGTTTGTGTCCAGCACTTCGTGTGTTGCTGTGTTCAGGCCTTAGGACTCCCCTTCTTGTGTTGCTGGCGTCTCTGCTGCCTGGCTCGCTCACCCTGTAACTGCATGCATTTGCCTCTTCCCTATTTGGTTCCTGCAGGTGAGCTGCTGAAGCTGGTGCGTGACCTGCGCCGCGCCATCAGCAACCCTGTGCAGAATGCGGCAGGTGTGGTGAAGGAGCTGGAGAACATCCTTGCTGTGGTGCCTTCAGCAGACGATGACGCAGACATGCCCCGCAGCCCTGCATCTGCAGCAGGCGTCAGCAGGCAGGGCAGCAGCTTTGACATGGCTCGGCAGGGGGGCCTGGCTGGTCTAGCAGCAGGGCTGGGGCACATGCGGGACGCACTGGGTGGACTGGGCGGTGCAGGACGAACACGCACGTCCCGCCTGAGCGACGGCACAGCAGCGGCTATTGTAGCAGCAGGTGCTGAGGCGTCTGCAGCAGCAGCAGCAGCCAAGCCAGCGGCCACTTTGGAAAAAAGTGGCAGTGGAACGACGGACAAAGCTTGAGGCAATGTTGCTGCTGTGAGTGTGTCTCTTTTGTGTTTACGGAGCTGATGGTGTCTGGTAGGTTTGAGGCATCTGTGGTCTGGGATGGTGCTTAGGCTGATGTGACTGTCTCAGACACTGCACTGTCTGTCTGCTGTGATCATCCTGCAATGAATGCCGTCAGCACAAGCATTGCTGATCATGCTTTGCCAGAGGGTCTGGACTGTGCTTTGTTTGTGCAACATGGTCATGTCCGCAATCCAGTCTCCTTTGCATGGGAGCACTAGCCAACAGGAACACACATAGTGGTCGCAATTTCTATACAGTGGAGGCAACATATTGGCGTCAAGTGCAGTACAGGGCATGCATGGACTGTTCCTGAACAGCCGAAGACAGCACTGCTGCCGAGAAGGTAATACCATTTTCAAACCCACAAGTCTGCAGAAAAGCACAGTCTTCTACATGTAGTTTCCCTGCCAGCAGACCAGACGACCCTGTATCAGGTGTTCAGTCCAGCACACATCATAGCACTGGCCTATTAGCTGCCACCAGCGCAGAAGGCACCATACACGGGGTGCTGGCACCATACTGGTGGGTGAGTACAGATGCCGGGTGGGGGCTGATTGTGACGAAACTGCAGCAGCTGCAAAGCCTGCCGCCAAGATTCAAGTCATGCATGGGCTAGCCGTCCTTGCTAGAGCTGAGGGAACATACCAAGTCCTGCGCAGACAGACCTCAGGAGCCTTGCACTTTGTGTCAAACACTCATACAAGCAGAGGTGGCCCCTGCTGCAGACTGATGTGCTCGCAGCCCCAAGGGTCCCATCCGCATCCCACCCTGCCCTTGCCTGCCCAGACTTATCACAACAACTCTGGAGGTGCCAGCACAAGTGCAATAGCCAGGGTCAAAAGTAGCCCAGCAGGAGACAATAACATGCATGCAGCAGGCACTTGCGCGCTGCTTTGCGTCGCCGGGGCAGGGTCCACCTTGTCAGCAGCAGCCAGCAGCCCTGAAACATTGATGGCGCTCCCTTGCTGACCAGCAGCACTGCTGGCCAACAGCGCATCCTGAAAATCCTGCTCGTAGCTGTAGTTGACAGCCGCAATGTCATCTTGACTGCTGGCTGGAGCACTGCCTGCAGGTGGTGATGCACTGGCCCCTCCTGACGCCTGGCCTGTTGGCACCATCATGCCACTTTCTAGTGTGCTCTGCATGGACGCATCTGGATCCTCGGTTTCGGGGGCTGACTCAGCAGCACCCATGAGCATGCTGGGTTGGCTCACATCCAGAGCACTGTGGGTGCAGGCTTCGGGGCTGCAAATCCAACAAGTGCGTCGACCAGGTCCTGCTGCTCCCCCACAGCTACAAGCGGAGTAACCAAGTGCAGGATTGCGTGTCCAGCTGGAATGTTTGCTGTCGTGATCTGTGCATTGTTTATGTAATAGACCGCCCCGGTGCCCGCCCTGCACAGCGTCATAGCACAGCATAGCAGCATAGCACAGCAGCATGGCAGCATTGTACACACATACAGCAGCTGGCTCTCGTTCTGCAGGTGCTTGAAGCCTCTATGCACATGATCATGTGCATCTTCATGCATACATGCTGCCAAGCCAGCTATGTGGACATGCTGAATAGGCCTAGAGTCCGCGACTACTATATACAAGTGCATCACCTGCCCTATTCAGGTGATGGGCAGTGGTGAGCTGCTTCACTGCTGGGGCTGCACAGCTTCTGACCTACCTTGCTACTGTCACATCCACAGTAAGGCCGTTGAGGGTTGCAAGCTGCACCCCATGTTTCAAGTCGTCTAGTGTGTAACGCCCAGGAAGAACTGCCGTGCTGAAAAGGTCTGTGACATGCTGCAGATCGCCCAGCACCGTGATGTCATTGTGCAGTGAACTGAAGATGCTGTTCACAGGTGCAAAGAATGTGCCACTGAACGCCGGCTGTTCCAGCAGCTTGAAAAGACTTGTTTCTTTCAGCTCTGTGGTAAGCTTGGTGTGCAAAGACGACAACTGTGGCAACTGGACGAAGGCATCTGCAACAGACTGGAACTGCTGTGGAGATGCCTGCCCTGAAACTGCGTCAGCACACAGACAGCGTTGAAGTCACCTTGAATGCAAGCTGAAACCATCTCAAACATCCTGATCGGTAACACCAGCACGTTCCAGGCACTGTAGCGACACCATGATCATGAGAGAAGGCGCGGGAACACCAAACGAGTCATCAAGGGCTCTACCCGCTTCTCACCTGTTACTAAGTTACAGAAATAGCAATACAGGCACAGGTATGCTACTGATGTCCCCAGCATTCGCTACTGCTGCTGTTGCCTGCTGCTCTGGCTGGATCTTTCACACTGTCTTTTGCCTGCCATACAGTGCTGTCCGTTGTTCGAGTTTCCCAAGTTGACAGAATCAGTACCTTTTGGTTGATTCATGTTGCTACACTGACTTCGGTCTCATTGTCACTGGCCTGTTACAAACAGTTGCAGTGACAGTGTTACAACAGTCACTGACGCAGGTCTGAGTCAACAAGGATGTTGTGCAGGGCCACAGGCCATAGCCAGGCAGCAGAACACAACAAACCGCTTTTGAGTCATGCGCGCATTGTAGCGCGTGCTGCATCGGCTGTGCCCATCAATGGTCATCAGTGGCACCCACAGATCCAGGCATCCTTGGTATGATCCTATGTATGCCCGGACTCAGGGTTTCCTGCCGTGCTTCACATGCATCAGCACAGCACAGCACAGATGACCCATAATAAGCATTGCAAACATCAAAGGGATACAGGCATATACAATCAGACATGCCATCTGCTCCAGCAGACAGCCCTTGCTTACAAGGCTGCCTCAGGGCAGCAGATGCAGGAAACACACGGGAAAACAGTCATCGCAACCCCACTCATAAGCATGAAAGCAACGATAACCACTGCTCATGCCCTGCTTGTACGTCTTGGGCAGGAACACAACAATAATTGACCGTGCAGTAGCATGCACGCAGTGCTGGAACTTGCACAAGCCTGTGTCAGCACCATTGAGCGAGCGAACTGGCTGCATCGTCATTCTACAGCAAAGCTGCTAGCAGAACGGGAATCACCAGCAGTGCTGTGGCCAGCGCAGGTCTCTTGCCTGCAGAGATGTCAAGTCCCAGGTCTGGGTCTGTCACTTTACCACTCTCCGTAACAACCGCAGCATTGCCACTGGTGGTGATGGTGGTTGCAGGGGTGGAAGTGTCCACCGGGGTATACACAGGTGGGACATAGACTGGAGGAACATACATGTCCGTTGTGGTAGTCCCTGTTGAGCCAGACGATGAGCTGCCTGTGCCTCCAGAGGTTGAACCTGTGTTGTTGGACCCTCCAGTGCTTGAACCTGTGCCTGATGAACCACCATTGTCAGAACCAGACTCGGTGGAGCTTCCAGGTGCAGGGCTGCTACCAGGTGCTGGTGAAGAAGATGGGCTACTGCCAGCATTGCTTGAGTCTGTCGACCCAGAACCAGGGGACCCAGAGTTGGAGCCTGGAGCAGGGCTGGCGCCAGCATCTGTGGGCACTGGGCTGGGAGAGGGAGTTGGACTGGGAGAAGGGACTGGGCTGGGACTTGGGCTGGGTTCCGGAGAGGTGACGGTTGGGTTGGCATATGCTGTTGTTGGCACCACTGGTCCAGGGTCCTTGCCCAGGCCCATAGACTCCAGCATGCTCTGGTAGCTGTTGCTGAGCAGGATTGGTGTCACCTCATAGATGACGGCTTTTCCAGCAAGGATGTTGGCAACAGTGATGCGTGCTTTGTTGACGTAATACACTCTGCCTCCATTCACACTGCAGAACATGTACACACACAGTCGTTGCAGGATAGGTCAGCAACACCTGACAAGTTGTCATCTGCTGATCAGTGGGAAAGGCCCAAGCTACCCTTTTGCACAGTCCTGCAAGGCTCTCAATGTGTGAGGTAGTGCAGGACGATCGGTAGCCAAGTCCTGCGTACGTTGTGTACGTGATTGTCAGTGTGTTGCCGTTCATCGATGTCAGTGTCTGTCCATTCTGCAGCTGCTCCAGCATCACTTTTGTTGTCACAACAGCTGTGCTGAAGATGTCGTTGATCTGGGCACTACTGCCAAGTGCACTCAAGTCACCACCCAAAGCATTCAGCAGTGGTTGCAGACCCTGCAGACAAGCACAACCTGAGCTGTGAGGAGCAAGTTGATACATGCAGAAGGCAGCACAACTGACAGGCGGCGCCTGGTTTGGGACAGTTTCTGTTTGTCAATCCATGAGGCAAAAGCATTTAGATGCCATGCTTCCGGTCTGTCCAGCTGCTGATGGTTTGGTCACCAACACTGTGCTGACAGTCACCCTTGCCAGCACAGCAGCATGCTGCTGCAGGACTGCAAACTTACGGAGTTCACTGGAGCAAACACGGTCCCAACAAAGTCCGGACTATTCAGCTGAGTCGCTAGGCTGACTTTGCTGACTTGGCTGTTGAGCAAAGAGAGCTCTGGCAGTGTTGCCACTGCCTGGCCAACTGAAGCGAAAGCTGGCACAACAGTTGTGGCTCCAGCAGCCAGTCCTGCGATGTACAGATGCCAGAACAACACAGTATGGTTACGAAACCCATAATAAACTTAAAAAATCTGAAGGTTCCGCCATGCAGCTTCATTCCCAACGGGATCCCTGAAAGTGAGCTGGCACCCACACCAAGGAGCAGTAACCCTGTTCCGGGTCATGAATCAATGAATTTCTTACCTATCATCATCAGAACGCACAAGCAAACAGTTGCTCCCCTCATGGTCGCTTCCCGAGCTGCAAGGCGCCGCGAAGACACTCAGCTCGTAATTCTGACAGGTTTGCGGACTTTGTAATGCAATCACCGTGTTCAAGACACTACGAACCTGCTTGGAGTGGGTTATGGATGTACCTGTCAGGCAGCTGCTCAACCGAAAACCGTCCATAGTGTGAGAGTGTGACAACTGCAAGGACCACTTTACATCCATACTTAGTCATGAGCCCCACAAAGGAAGAAACAAGAGGTAGAATTGTTTTCAAGCAGCTTTGGCAGCATCTACACCAGCATGTATGGGGCAACTGCCTCAAAAGCGTGCTCAGAAGCAGCTACAGTAGTGATACACAGGGCACATGCAGCTGCTACCATCCATTCAAGGCAAGGAAATGCACCAGGCGACACCGCATGAGCTGTGACGGCTGTCAGAAAAGGGTCAGCTTTCGACTGCCACAACAGCTCAGGGGTTATCCTGTTCGGGAGCGTGTGAACTCAATAGCACAAGGCGTGCCCATGTGACGTAAACGGCTGCTGAGGCTGGTCATGTTCATGATGGAACAGCAGCAACCTATGCAGGCGACATGAAAGCGAAACCAATGATTGCACGCAGCAGGGTGCATGCCATGGTGGTGAACTTGCTGTGTGCCACGTGTTCATGGTGAACATGCTGCAAAAGCCATTGGCAGCTTGTGTCAACAATGTCTGCTTCATGCAAGCAGCATGCAGAACAAAACGTCACAGACAAGGCAACTCAAACCTGTCAAAGCCACGGCTGCCCCTGACTCTGTCAAGTGCTGCTGCACCAGCTACAGCCTCTGTGTCACTAGTTGGCTTTTGTCCAGGCCTCCTGTGCTGCACTGCTGTTGCCACATGCACGAGTGATGCCGCGTGCTGCAAGCAAGCTTCACGGGCTGCATTCAGGATGACTTGTTCTACTGTCATGAATCTGCTTTGCGTGCTGGGCTCGTTTTCTTCACAAACAGCTTGTCCAGATCCTCAGTCACGACGTTACTCCTGCAGATCACATGGGCACAGCACAGGAAGACGTGTGAGTTGTCTTGTATGCTTGCTGCACATGTTGTAGCAGGCCAGGCCTGCTTAGCAAGGAAGCATGCCAACAGCCCCCTCAAAAACACTACAACATCTGCATCTGGTGAGGGGCACGCGCCTATCCAGTTCATGCCGCGCAGCCGCAGGCAGAATGCTACCACCATACAGTCCTTTGCCAGGATTGCCGGTCGTCACAAGCTGGCGCTCGGGTATGTTTGCCACCAGCATGCAGCCAGTTGCTGGCAGCTGCCCTGTCACGCTGGTGCAGTCACAGTGTCCTGCTGCTTCCACGTGTGCCCTGATACTCCAATACTCTGGCAAACCACACACCTGCCACGAAGTTGAGGCGGCACTAACATGCTGCTTGACGTCTTGGTTGCTGCGCCTGGCCTTGCTGCTGAATGGTCTTTGCTGGCTTTGGGCTGGCTTGACGCCTTGGGCAGTGAGTGGCCTGTTATTGCTGCAAAAGGCCGCTTGGCAGATGCAGGCTGGCTGCAAAGCATGGCAGCAACGCGTGGCGCTCTTAGTTGTTGGCAGCTGCGTGCATGGATCTCTAGCAGGGTTATGGTGGCAAGCATACTGCCCTGCATGCAGGCCCAGGCACTCGATGATTGCGACCTGCTGCGACCTGCTGCGACCTGCTGCGAGCTGTCTTGAGGCCATGACCAGCCTGGCAGGCACACATGACAGCATGCTGGACTGAAAACATACCCTGCTACTGGTTGACCATTGGCGACATCACCAAATAGCGCCTCAGGTGATGGCAGCTGTACTTGAGCCTGGGCCCTTCCTGCTGCAGGCAGCTGTACACCCCGCTGCTGCTGTTGCTGGTTCGGTTGCTCAACTTGCACCTGAGGTTGCGACTGTTCACTTTTTAATGCTGTTGGGCTTTCCGGATCTTCATCTGAGCCCGACCCATAGCCTGCTAACATGTCCATCGTCGAAAACTCGGACTGATCTCGGTCACATCGCACATGCACAACAGCTTCCCCAAACCCGAGGCTCCAACACAGCTGCTGATACCTAATCAGGTTGGGTGCGTCCGTCAAGGCTGGCTCCCGTGGTGCTTTGTTTGTCTTGATCACTCAACTTGTTTGACCACCTGGTACAGCTGGTCAACAAAGGACTTGCCGAGGCTTTTGTGGTCCTGCAGACACCCTGATCCACCCTACTATCTGCCTAAATGGTCTTCGATGCCAGCATGCCAGCATTTCAAGCTGTTTGTGATGGCAGCAGCTGCAACTTTTCCAGCCTGGCATTGCGAGGCAACAGCGCTGTTCACATTCAAATGTACATCAACTTTTCTGGTGAAGACGATGCGCTGATGGTATTTGTTGAGCCACATGTAGCATAGAGCACCGTTTGTTTGTCCAGTTGATGGTCGCTGCAGACTGTATGCGGCGTCAACCCAAGCCAATATTTCAAAAATGCACAGCAACATGCAAGCGGCTTGCTGAGGCGCCAGTGCTCACACAATTGAGGTCTTGGGCAGTAGCCAGTGAAGCCGGCTGTGCTCATGAGCACCTGATCAGGTCAACACATGGCTGACAATCAGGCTTCCTTGAGTCCGCCGCCCTCAAGGCCCTGATGCAGTGCAGCACAAGAGGCGTCCCACAACCTCTGATGAGACCCAGGACCCCCCACAAACTCGTACGTTGTCATCACACAGTGCCATAAGTGCAGAGCCCACAAGTCCTGCCACCAATCAAGAATATGCGTTGTTTTGTTTGTCTTGCATGCTTCCACATGCACCGTAACGTCATGCCTGGACACAGGCAGTGTGGAGACTGCCAGAAGCACACGCAGTCAACAGCGTTGTGCGACAAGCCAGGCAGGGCAGCATTTTGCGTTGAAGCTGCAATTTCCCCCAAAGTTGTCAATGGGATTGAAGTAAGGAGCAGCGCCCAATGTTGTATGGGCTGCACCTGGGACGCTCTACGCACATCTCCTTCCTGCACAGTCTCAGTCCCGCCCAACCCACGCAATGATAACTGAAACTGCTCTGAGCAGGCGGCAGAAGGTATCCAGGATCAGTCAACCAGACACAGTAAACCCAAATGGTCTTGTTTCTTCAAACGCTTCTGCTTGTGGCATCATCAAAAATGCGCCACAACACCCACAAGCTTCAGCCAACGTGTCTGCAGCTGCATTTGCTGATCACAAGCTGCTGCTGATCTGCCCAGTCAAAAGGGTCACTTTCCTCCTGATCAAGGCCCTGTGTGCCAAGCTGCTGAGGGCAGCCTAGGGCAGAGGTACCTACAACCCTACCATAATGCACCCATCCGTTGTACACTGACAACATACACTGGCCTCGCAGGAAATCTATCCACAGGCAGTTGCCCGTTGCAAGTCTCAGTCAAGAAAAGAGCTGCAGGCACTGCAGCGGCAAGTTGTTGATGATGAATGCAAGGCAGTCATGGACATGCTTCTTCATGCGTGTCCAGTAGCTGAGAGCATCCACATCAGGCACACCCCTCACAACATGCAGGGCACCCCCCCTGCATTGCACCACCTTGGTCTGCAGTGCTGTATACCACCTGTTGCCCTCACCCTCATGACACAGTGCGATCTCAGCATCCAGTGAGCTGGACAGACGCTGTGTGGCTGCGTGCACTGCGCCAATGGTTTCAGAACTCGTCCACCTGCGCCACATGGAGGTACTCCAGGTCTGGCAGCACCCTGTCAGGCTTCTGGAGGCCCAGGCTGTACAGGTGTTCCTCAGCAGCTGGGCCCGCAGCTGCTATAGAGGCCAGCTGTGCTGCCTCCGCGTGGCTCAAAAACATCTGGCTGGCAGGGTTGTACTGGTCGGTGAATGACTGCCAGCCCAGCCCCAGGCTGTATGCATTGCCTATCAGACGTGTGCAGTCGTTGCCCAGGCCGTCAACACAAAGGACCTGCACAGCACAGCACAGCACAGCAGCAGGTCAGCCACTGAGCCAGGTGGCACAGTCATGAAGGATTAATCATGCTGAGTGAATGCCATTGGGGTTACATGTGATGCTACAGCAGCACTGCATGCAGACTACACCGCCTGGTTATACAAGCTACAGGGCGTGCGTGCACTCTAAGCCATGCACAGCTGCCAGGAGAGTCACTGGCAGTGGTATGTCTTCAGCTGTGAGTGCAGAGATGTTGCGTGTGAGCTTACCATGAGCTGTGATCTTGTCACAGGCATGCGCACTGGCCCTGATGCTGGGTTAACTGGGTCCTTGGCTGGCACATCTGTTGTGATGCCGTTGCGCTTCAGGCATGGGGACAGTGGAATCGGCACAGTGCGGTTCTGCAGCAGACAGTTGACAGGCACAAGCACCCACATTGTCTTGGCGCGCAACTTGCAAATGTCCTGCCAGGCATTGCACCGCTGGTGTAAACTGCAAGCAATGCCACGTCTAAAGCCGTTTGGGCAGGCTTGTGCAGAAAATGGCTGATATCAGCTGCTGGTGCCGTGCCCACCTTGTGCACATGGCCGGGCATGTCACCCATCCATGTGATGAAGCCACCATACGAGCCACAGTACTCCTGATGCAGTGTAAGGGCGGGTATGTCGATCCTGCCGTCGTCAGTGTGTGGCAACTGCCCGAGCCCTGCGTCATTTTTGAGGAACACGTGCAGGCTGAACGTCCTGTCCTTGAGCGCGGAGGGGTCGAGCCTGTTGAGGACGGCCTTCCACTCGAACGTGTCCGTGTTGCGAGGCAACTCGCGCAAGGCCTCGGCGAGGTAGGCCTTGGCTTGTGGAGTCATTGGGTCGTCGCCGGATGTGTCGGCAACGGAACCGAGCAAGTCCGCCGCGACCTCGTCATCGGTCATGGCTCGCATTGCCTTCAGGTTCGTCGACTTCTTGTTGCTTGACCCGGTCTTGTGGGAACCGTAACTGACGCCACAAGCCCTGATCTTGGCGCCACAAGCTGCAGCTTTTGGGAAAGGCTTCCATTGGCTGCCACCCACATACTCGTTCCCGTTGGCAGCAATCTGCCACAGGTACAGGTAGCGGTCCAACGCCATGTGGAACAGCCTGGATGCAACAGTCAACACAACACACGAGTCAGCATGTGCTACAGCCACACGGTAACGTCTCCGTTGTCGCACCAGACAGCAGCAAAGACTGTGCCCGCAGCATCATGAGATTGCTTCTGGACTCAGCTATTGCACAACCACAAATGTATGAGTCGCCTCACCCACCAGAAGAGAGGATCATAGGTTGCCCATGCCAGCCAGACGACATCGCCACCGACAGCCTGGTGCCATGTGTTGTGTGTGCCCTCCAGGTTGCCTGAGCAGCCATTGCCCTGCCAGGTGTTGGTGCAGGCCCAGGGGCCTCTATAGAAGGCATTGAGCGCAGTGGCTGTGTTGTCTGCCAAGTTGCGCATGGCACTGGCCCAGCTCTTGCTTCGCTCAACACATTCTCCTGCAGCCTTGGCGCCCTCCTTGCTACTCTCTGTATCAACCTGCAAGTTGAGTGGTTGTCAAGGGGCAGCAGGGATATTGTAAGCTGGTGCCCACAGTGGGTGTTGTTCAGGCATGAACAACTGTCACAGAGTATGTGCTCCTGCAAGTGCACAAACCTGCAGCAAGACTGCAGTCCATCTGGGCACTGCTATCACAGGGCTGCCACTGCTTCATGACGAAGCAGGCGTAAGGTGCGTTCAGGACCACCCCCACAGCAGGCCCTTTCGCCAAGGAACATCAGCAACGCCACTTGCCTTGAAGCAGTACTTGCGCAGAGGGTTCCTCTTCTCGATGAGCTCTGTCCCATCCTTGTTGTACACCAGCACAGTCTTGCGCTGCAGGATGTTGGGCGTCTCCCCCTTGACAATGTCCCACCAGGGTGCACGCAGGATGGCGCAGGTCCTGTTGCCTGCCAGCCGCTGCTCCTCATCCACGAAACGGTTGGCCACCTTGTAGCAAGACTTCTGCAGCCCCAGCTCGTACAGCTTCATGTAAGGCCGGTGCCTGCAGGGGAGCGGCAGCCTCCTTGAGCATTATCGTGGCTGAAAGTGACGCTCATGGATCAGCATGCTGCGCATGGCATTCTCATGCAACCTGCTGAACCCAATGCGCATGCATGAGGTGCAGATGAACCTTGCCCTGCTGGATGTGCTCATGTGCATAATGTGAGGTGGTGCTTGGCTAATCCCGGGGTCTTTATGAGTGCTGTACGTTGACAGCTGCTGAGACCCACCAAGAGGGGAACTGTGCATGGTCGTGCTTGCACCACCTGCAACAATGGGGACGGCAGCCAGTCAGCAGCACCAACAACACTGCAGCAATGCTGTCACCGCTCCATGCTCAGCTGCTTGTGAACTCCTTGCGCCAGCAATAGTGATGCCCCAGTAATGCATCTTCGTATGATCAAGCACCCGCATAGTGTCATCTGCCATGCTTGACACCTTCCGCATTTTCAGATGCATTGAAGTCCTTGTTTAGTCCATGAAGCAACGTACCCTTGTTCCCCAGGTGGTGTCTGACCATTGTAGTCAAGATGCAAGCCATGAATGGCTGCCACAGCATAGTATGCGTAGTTGCCTGTCAGCTTTGTGTGGTACATGAACTGCTCCATGGCCATCAAGTACATGATCTGCAGACAGGAAACAAGCAGGCAGTATGGTGAACATCAGCAGTGTGCATGTCAAACCAACTCCCTGGGACTGCTGCCACATATGCTGCACTCCAGGGAGAGTCTGGCCCAGCCGGGGCAAGTATCACATGTTGGCGCTGCGTGACAAACCCAGTACATGCACTCAAGCTCAATGTTTACCTTGTACATGTCTTCATCATCCCTGTTGCTGATAGAGTTGATACTCAACCTGGGCTGCACACCTGCAGACAGATAGCACAGCAGTGAGCAGCAACAGTCAGCACCAGGATGACAGCAAAGTTGCGTGTGGGTGGATCTGCTAGATGTACAGCTGCTGGTAGTCCCCTCTCAGATTACTGCGTTTCTGAATCTACAAGACTGTAGAGCAACAGGCAACCAGCACAGTGTCGTGAGCCGCCGGCCAGCCCCCTGCATTTCTGCTTGAACAGTCCGATGGTGCAGGATTGCCAATCCTGCACCCTGAAAAGGCGGCTCACAGTCAAGCCAGTAAAGGTATCCAAGCAATGCAACCAGCGTACTTGAGATGCCCTGGTTCCAGCTATCGTCATCATCATCTTGCAGCAGCCTACGGCCGTGGGAGAACCTCAACTCCACGTCTGCTATCAAGCAGGCTGGCAGTGCCGACGCCTTTGTCACGTTCAGCTGAAGTGCCACGGCCTCAGCTGCCCTCTGCACTGCTGCTTCTCCAGAGCCTGTATGACACACAGGTACGTATTATGCATGGTGGTATGTGGTGCGTCCTTGACAATGTCTTGATGACTTGATCATGCCATGCTGTCACAGGCAGTAAGGTTCTAAGCCACAGCACCACAACACTGAGATCATGCCGCTGATCACGGCCTCAGCATGGCTGCAGGACGGCTTCAAAAACCTACTTGACCCATGATCTCGCCCACTCACCTCCCTCTGGGGTCAGAAGGCGCTCTGTACATGACTGCTTGAGCTGGTTCAGCTCTGGCGAGGCTGATGTGAAGCTTACAGCGGCCAGGCATGCTGCCAGGCATAACAACACAGTTTTCATCCTCATCTCAGCACATGTAATGCCGCTTTTGGCAGTTAGCTGCTGGCATAAGAGGACAGTGTATCTCCGCGCCTATGTCCGCAGACGAGTACTTGATTGGTAGGTTATTACATAAATAGCGGTGTCCAACGTTCAATCTACAATAAAAATAGATGCTGTGGAGGATCTCAACGAAGCTAAGAGGAGTTCAGCTGAGCCTTGCGGTGGTTACGTGACTGACAGCACGCAAGCACATTGTCAGCCTCCTTGAGGCTGTTCAGCAGCCAGCTCAACGCCCCGAGTTCTGAATACATTACAAAGACACGTTGTGGCGATCGCTGAGGTTCGTCTGTCATCTGCTCGACTGCTGTCTTCACCGGGCTCAGCACTGGTCCCTCGCCTGCAATCACACACATACAATACAAACAGCTCAGTCTCACGCTCTGATACCCTGATGCAGCACAATGTTTGTCAAACACTTCCTATGTGATACTGCAATGCGTTCTTTGCCCGAAAATGTGGAGCATCCCTCAGTGGTACATCAACGTTGCCCCACAACATACCTTGATCGGTGAGGCCGACACATCACATGGCCTCCGCGTATGCTGCTCAGCTGCCTTGGCTGTGTCAGAAGTGCTGCTGCTTGCCTGTGCAGCCTCCTGCCTTGCCTGTGACGCATGGCGCACAGGTGTGGGCACCTGCACGCCTGCCTCCCTGAACCTTGCCGAGCCCTGCATTCAAGCGACACATGTCTTGTCACTGCCAACCATCACACTTGCAAAACACCTTGTCAGCCAAGAAAGCACATGGAGCAGCATCTGAACTCTCTCGCTGCTGTCTCATGCCAGCTGTTGTTTTTACAGGACAACCAGCAGCACGTGCCTGAGCAGTCATAACCCTGAACCCACCTGGGCATGCCCTATGCCATATGGTAGGGGGCTGGTCTGTGTCGCACAGCATGCACTGCTGCTGCCCTGCACCCCAGCTGACACCATGCCTGACATGGCTCCGGGCTGGTTGCCTGCAGCCTGCACTGCACTTGTGACCCTGCCCCTGGCACTGCCCACGTAGCTGCTGCTGGCAAGGACGGGCCCCTCCTCCTTCTGCTCGGCAGCATCTGCTGCAGGGGCATCATCCACATCCTGCAGCGACTGTGGGCTGGCACTGCCAGCCCTGCTGCTGGTAGGGGACCCACTTCCACTGTCAGCACACAGCAGCTCCAAGCGCTGCTCGAAGCTGAGGCCGTCCAGGTCCCCCGCCGTCCTGCCCTCGCAGCCTTCCTGCTTCTCCTGCTGCTGATGCTGCAGGCGCTTTGCAGCAGCCACGTCCGCAGATGCAGAGGCAGCCACAAAGCCCAGCTCAGACAGTGTGGGGCTGCTGACCACCTGCTGCTGACCCTCTGCCGTATCACCAGCAGCAGGCGCCCCCTGCTGGAGTGACTGGCCTCCTGCTGCTCCATCCTCTGCCCCTGCAGCATGCCTGTCAAAGTGATCCTCAGAAAGTTCAGCACCTGCGCCAGCCACCCCCTGCAGCTGCGCCCCACCAGGTGATGTAGGGCTGGGCTCCCCAGAGCTGCTGTCTCCGCTGTCACCAGGGCTTGCCAGCAACATCTGCAGCATGCGCTTCTGGGCTGTGGCTGTGCCAGCAGCGGGTGCAATGCCTGGTGCCAAGCTGGCAGTACACACCGCTGATGCTGATGCGCGTGCAGTGGCACCACCCATGACAGGGCTGCATGGGCCTTCACTGGTTGCAGTGTTGGCGCCCGCCGCCATCCTGAACCCTGCAAATGCGTCTGCAGAGCTTGTGCCCCCTGCACTGTCAGGCATCCCTGTTTGCTGAGACGTTGCAGCAGCAGTCAGGCTGTGTGCTGCAGGGCGCCTGCTGCTGGCCCCAGTGCCCTGCAGGCCTGTGTAGTACTGCTGGCCAGAGCCGTCACTGGCGGCACCATGAGTGCCGCCAGGGCTGGCAAATGCAGCAGCAGGTGTGGCAAACATGCAGCTGCCACTGCCCCAGGTTGAACTGCTGGCTGCAGGCTCTGCAGCAGCAGCTGGCTTGGGTGCTGCTGCTGCTGCTGCAGCAGGGGCCTGCTGAATGTGCAGGGTGCGGGTGATTGCAGCCTGCGGCACAACAAAAGCAGCTACGAGGGCTGCAGATGCTGGCGATGGTTCAGGCACACTGGCGGAAGTGCGGCTGGCAGACTGGGCACTGGCAGCAACACAAGCGGTCTCTGTGGTGCCCGTGCCAACTGGTGCTGACTCAGATGACAGACCAGTTGAGGCTGTGGCTGCTGGCCCGTCTGCTGACCCTGGAGACGCGCCAAGGGTGGGCCTGACTCCAGCACCGCCAGGGTTTGACAGGCTTGACATGCAGTTTGTGCCACTCGTCATGCTGACACAGCTGGGGGATGCCTCACTGCCTGCACCGGTCCTGATGCTGCCTGACTGCTGCTGCTGCTGCTGTGCTGGTGGCTTGCTGCTCGGGGAATCTCCTAGTGCAATGAGCTGTTGAAAGGCTGGTGCACCAGGGGACTGCACCTGCTGGCTGGCAGCTGGGTGGGAGCTGCTGCTAGTGACCTTGCTGACGCTGGCTGCCTCGAGGCTGGCATGTTGCTGCAGGCTGCTGCTCTGCATGCCAGGTGTGAGCTGAGGTGCGCCACTGGCATTCAGCTCCACCACCTCTGTCTGCGAGGCGATGGCCCCTGGGCTGCTCGCAGCTGCAGCTGCTGCTGCAGCAGCGCCCGCCCAGCTCCCCAGCGACGGACCAGCCGAGCTGGCTACCCCACTGCTGCCAGGTGTGACACTGTGAGGAATTGTGCGCCTGCTGCTGCAAGACACAGCCGACATGCTGAGCTGTGCATCACTTGCGCACGAGCCTGCACCAGCACTGATGGCCGTACCAGGGGTTGTGCGTGCTGCTGCTGCTGCATCTGTGGCTCGTGCACAGCTGTGCTGCTCAAGGCCGGCCTCGTTTCGCACAGAGGCTGCAGCTGATGCTGTGAATGTGCCAGCTGAAAGGTTGCTGAGTTGGTGTGCCCTGATGGAGCCAGGGGCCGTGTGCAGCCCAGCATACCCTGCAGCAGCAGCAGCAGCAGCAGCGACAGCAAGGTTATTGCAGCAGCAGTATAATGTGCGTGGGTCTAGCCAAACTGGTGTTTGCATGCACCAGCCAGCGCAACATCTCAGCCCCCTACCACACACTCCTTATGATTGCACGTTGCCTAGTGGGTGTGGCGTGACTGAGGTAGGCAGCAAGCATCCACAGGGTGAGGTAGCAAGCAACCACAGGGTGAGGCAGCAAGCATCCACAGCAAACCATACCTGGTGTCACAGTCAGGGCTGAGGCTGGTGGCGAGGGTGCCAGCACGGCAGCATCTGCAGCCGGGTGTGCCTTAGCCACCATACCCAGCGGCACCATGCAGGAACTCAGGTCAGACGCCCCGGGGCTGTCTGAGGCAGTCAGTGATGCCCCAGACAGCTGCTGCTGCTGCAGCTGTTGCTGGTGCGGCATGCCAGACTGCACATCATCTGTGCCGACCCCCTGGTCCACTGCACTGCCCTCCTCTTCGAACACGAGCTGCAGCTGCACACTGGGTGACAGCAGCCGTGACTCTGCGCCAGCATTCAGCACAGCCCCAGGCGTTGCAGGAGAGCCTGCAGCTGCTGCTGCCTCAGCCCTGATCCTCCTGTCCACATCAGCAGGCACTGCAAGCAGCTCTGTGGATGTGTGCAGGGCGGGGGTGTCGCAGCAGCTGCTGGTGTCACCTGTGCCTTCACCACCTGATGCTGTGTCCGCTTCGCCTGCAGCCGACATTGGCGATGCAGCAGCAGCACCATCATCCTCCCTAGCAGCAGCAGCGACATGCGCAGCAGCAACATGTGCAGCCGCTGAGTTGGTCCTGGCCAGTCCAGAGCCCCCCAGCACAGCTGCAAGCGCAGCCTCCTGCTGACGTGGCAGCATGGAGGGCATGGATGTGGTCTTCTCCAGCTGCCGCATGAGCTGCTGCTGCAGCTGCCGTGCAGCCATCCTGCTGCTGCGCAGCCCTGCCAGCAGCAGGTCTGGTGACACCGGCGAGTGCCGGCCCGACAGTGCGTCGTCAGCGCTCCTCAGTGTGTCTGTGATGTCGCTGTACACACTGCCGGGCGTGGGGCACTCAGGCCTGGCTGGCAGCATGCCGGGTGTAGCACTGCCTGTGCGGCTGGGTGGTGCGCTGGCGTCTGCGTTGCGCAGGCTGGTATTGCGCATGTACTCAGCCAGGCTGCCGGTGCTGCTGGTGCGGTCAATCGGGTCGTCCAGAGATCCTGTGTCTGTCGTGGACCAGGAGGGCATCCGCAGCCCTGCACCGACTGCTGCACCACACACCCCGGCACCCAGGGCAGCTGCAGCGCCAGCTCCACCCGCTGCGCAGACACCTGTCACAGCAGCCGCGGGTTCTCCTGCTGGGCCGGCAGCGGCGGCTGCTGCCTGCGACATGATGGCACGCCTCCTGAGCCTGTTGATGTTGTTGCGGCTGCTGGCCTGGCCAAGTGAGGTGCTGGTGTGGGGTGCCACGGCAGTAGCCCTGCTGCTGCTGCTGAAGCATTGCTGCGTGTCAATGCTTGATTCAGCAGCAGCACCCCCTGGCGTTTGCAGGCCCAGCAGAGCAGTGTCAATGGCGCTGCTGGTGGCTGCTGGGGCCTGCACATGCTCGCTGGCACCAGGGGCCTCAGCAACAGCTGGCATTGCACCCATGGACCCCAAGCTGCTCGCTGCTTGCAGTGCTGAGCCATGCCCCACAGCTGGAGAGGCTTCAGGCGAGGCTGCAGTGCTCTGCTGTTGCTGGCCTTGTGGTACCTCTGCTGGCACATGTACCTCAGGGGAAGCCAGGCCCATCTGCCGGCGCAGCTGCTGCAGCTGCTCACTCTCCTGCTTGCACTTGCGCTTCAAGGAGCGCAGCCATTCAGGCGTGAGGTGCTGCAGCAGCTGCGGCGACAGGACCGCAGCAAAGGCTGCCGCTGCAGTGCTGGAGGCAACAGCCTCTGGTGTTGCTGCTGTTGTTACAAGGCCTGCTGGGCTGATGCTGGACAGCAGGGCAGCAGCTGCCTTCTTGAGATCTGAAGGGGGCGAGGCAATGGGTGAGGGCCCAGGGCCCTGCGCCCCTGCTTTTGGGGACCCCCCTGTCGCTGCCTTGACAGGGGTGACTGCATCCTGCTGCTGGGCCTGCTGACCCACAAAGCTGAAGGCAGGATGTGCAGAATCCTGCTGCTGTGTCCCCTGCTGCACTGTGAAGCTGAACGTGCCATGTGCAGCAGAGGCCTGGCCTGAGCCAGCTGTTACTCCCTCCATGGCAGCCTGAGCGGTACTGCCTGCATTTGCTGAGGCCTTGGGCATCACAGCAGGCTGCTGGACAGAGCTGCTAGCTCCAATAGCGTCAATGGCTGCTGCCATGACTCCCGCCAAGCTGCTGTCCGCTACTGCTGCTGGTGTGCTCCCCTGCTGCTGCTGTCCTAGCAGCACAGATGGTGCAGGGCTGTCAGCTGCAGCAGCCAGGCCGTCAACCATGGTGTTGGACGCCACCCTTTCGAGACCAGCAGGAGTAGCGCCCGTGGGGGTGACGTGCTGCTGCAGGCCACCAGGTGCGGCTGGGCGCATGCAGGACTGCATGTCTTCCGCTTCAAAAGCAGCACCAGCAACAGACACTGGTGTCAGATCAAAGTGGAACACCTGGTCGGCCCTGTCTGCCTGCTGGCCCAGCCTGCGGCCTGCTGCACCTGCAGATGACGCAGCAGAGCCTGGTGTGACGCCAACCTGGCTGGTCATCAACGCAAACTGCTGAGGTCCAGGCAGGACCTCGCTGCTGCCCTGCTGCTGCGGGGTCATGCTGCTGCCCCAAACACCAGTCACTGCAGCTGCGCTGCCAGCCGCACCGCGCCTGGCATGCGCCGACACCCCTGTGGAGCCGCCACCGCTGGCCGGGGTCGTGCCTGCTGCACATGCCCCAGGGCTCATGCCGTACTCCAGGCTCACACTCTCAGCATCAGCGATGAGCTGGTCCAGGCTGATGCTGCCCCTGCCCTGTGAGCCAGCAGAGCTTGCAGCAGGTGCAGCAGGTGCACTCCAGCAGGGAGCCCTGCTGCTGTTGCTGCAGTCTGTGCCCCGGCTGGCTGCCAAGCCACCAGGTGCCGCAGATGCTGTGGCTGCAGCAGCCACGGGTGTGTTGGCAGCTGGCCTGGCGCCATAGCTTGCTGTCTCCTGGCCGGGCATCGGTGTGCCACTGCCACATTCACTCAGCTGGTCCCACTGCTGGCTGCTGTCCTGCTGGCCGGCCCTGCCACCAGTGGACCGTGCTGCCGCGCGCAGGCTTGAGACAGGGGCTTCTGATGCGACTGCAGCCCTGGACACATGTGAGGTGCTCCTGGCGCTGCTGCTGGACCTTGCTGCTGAGGCAGACTTGACAGCAGCAGCAGCTTTGTGCAGCTGCTGCAGTTTGACAGGGCCATGGCTGCGCTCAGGTGCTGCCTTGCTGCTATGGCTGGCGGGGGTGGCAGTGTCCTTATGGTGGCCAGAGCTGTTGCTGCTGCTGCTTGGGGCGCCTGAAGCTGTGGCTGTCCTTTGGTCAATGATGCCACCATGGCTGCGGCTCTTACTGCTGATAGTACTGTGGGGGGCTACTGCACGTCTCTGGCTGACAGACCTGGTTACACTTGGGACTGCTGCGCTGTCCAAAGCACCTGCGGCCGAGTGGCCAATGCTGGCGAGCAGCTGGCCTGCGATGTCAGCAAGTGCAGACTTGGCACGGCTGATCTCCTCACGCAGCCCCAGCTGCTCCACCTGCAC
>QAXK01009015.1:0-20647 GCA_004335735.1 Chlorella sp. KRBP | reverse complement strand
CACACACACACACTGTGTGGCACACCCCTCCTCCTTCCACCCTGTCTTTCACCCTCACCTGCTCCTCCATTGACCTCTCCAGCTTGGTCTGCAGGGACAGCACCTGTGTGTGCAGGCCTGCGTTCTTGTACCTCAGGTCACGCAGCTCAGCCTCCAGGGACTGCCTGAAGGCCTCTGCAACCTTGAGCTGGTTGGACAGGAATTCAGCACGCGCCTGGCTGCTGCTGGCCGCTGCTGCACTGGCCCCTGCATCACTCGAGGTCTGGGAGGAGGGCCCCTCCTCGTCTGCTGACAGGTGCTCTGCCAGGGTGCGAGCAGGCAGGCCTGCATCTGCTGTGTCGGGGGTGGGGGCGGAGGGTGCTGCTGCTGCGCGTCGTGCGCTTTGGCTGCGGTGGATGCAGTCTGGAGAGGGGCTTGCTGGGATGCGTGACTTCCACATGCTGCGTGTGGGGCTGGGGCTGGAGTTTGATGCCTTGGGGCTCCTGGGCACACCTGCCTTGGGGCTCCGCAGGGAGCCAGGGCTGGCTGGGGCATTTCCTGCACCTGCTGCTGTTGACGTGCCGACAGACACGTCATGCAGGCTCACACGGGGTGTGCTGTGTGCAGAGGGCCTCAGTGCAGACAGTTCGTCGGGTCGAGGGATGCGGCTCTCACACTCCACTGGAGGCTTGGCTTGGACAGCGACTGAGGTCTTGGTGGGAGCAACGCTGGTGCCGATGCGGCCTTCAAGGCCAGCACCCTCCTTGAGGTCTGCGATGGTGATCTTGGCCTCAGCAAGCTGTGCCTTGACTTGACGCAGCTCAGAGTGCAGGTCTTTCTCCTTCATGCTGCTTGCACGCGGAGACAGGCACTTCAGGAGACCCATGTTGAGTGCTGCTGTCAGGTGGAACGGGCCTTTGGCACTCTTTGCTGAATCTATCTGCAAGCAGAGAGACACAATATGATCTTACAACATGGTTTGAAGGCTCATAGCCCCTGGCTGCCCTCGTAAGCGAACAGTAGGCGGGCGTAGTGCCTGCAGCTTACAGCACTGCCCAGACAGGAGCAGGCTGATTGGTACAGCAGGCACGGAAGCAGACATAAGGTAACAGTTGTTCTAACCTGTTCTGCTGAGCTCAGAAATTCCCAGCGAAGCTGCTGCTGACGCACCCGGTTGGCGCAGCTCCAGCTCACAGCTCAAGCTGTCCTTGGGCTTCTTAGTGTATATATTCGCTTCAGATTGGTCAAAGTATTTGTTCAAGATAGGTGCTGAGCAGCGGACAAGGGCATACAGCGATGCTGCTGTCACTACTTCAGACAGCAAGGTAGGAAGCAAATGCCTTTTGTGTCTCCAGCATTCGAAACAGGTTGTTACTCATACTTGGTTTGAGTCACAGGAGATTCACCTGCTTTAGGCACTCGACACCATGTGAAACACCGTTACCCCCTGTTATATAACAGCTGGCAACTGTGCTGGCAAATTGTCAATGACCCCAAGCCACAGCACTGTGAAAGGGGTTTTACACGTGTATCTGTGCATCTCCTCGCTAACTCACTATAAGCCTCATCTGCATACCCTTTGCTCTTGCATGTGTGACAGACTCTGCACAAAGTGGCGTGATTATGAATGACGCTACCATCCGACACAGCAACAGCCGTCTGTACATGCAAGAAAGCACTGCTGCTGCTGCTGACAGTCAAGAAATGCTGCACAGGTCAACATCCTGTACACACGACCACCGCCACTGGCAATGGAACACTGCTGCAGCAGCCCATGGCAACACACACTGCACAAGCACAAGCCTGTGCTGGAGTGCCACGAGTGCCAGTGGCTCCCTATACAAGTGCGCTTACACACACGCAGAGCCACAAGCAACGCTGTCAACACATGTGCCTCAGCCACATATACCTTACTCATGCAGACACTTCAAAAACACACTGCCTGTACACGCGCACCAAGTCCTGACCCTTCACACCCACGGCGCCCATCCCTTGTACATGCGGCACAGATTGTCTGGGTCGCTGGCAGCCTGCATCATGGCCGCCACCTGTGCCCCAACACTCAATGTAGCCCCGCCCTCAACATCCTGACCCTGCAGCTTCTGCTTCACCCTCAGCACTGCCCGCTCAGCATCTGCATTGCCCAGGCCATCGCTGCTGGGCCCAAGGGCACTCCCACTCCCACTCCCACTCCCACCCCCGCCAGCGGCACTAGCAGCGTTGGCAGCTGGTGATGCTGCACCCTCGCCCGCGCCAGCTGCTGCTGCGCCCTGCTCGCCCATGGGGTCGAGCTGCTTGCGTCCCGCTTTGATGGGTGTCATCTGCCAGCGGTACAGTGGGTCATGCAGCACCACCTGCACCACTGTCAGCAGGGCATCCTGGTTATCACGCAGCACCTGCAAACAGCACAGCATGGTACAGCACGCCTTAGCACGGCACACGGAAAGATACTTTTACAGCAGCACAGCACGAACGGGCAACAGCAGAGCACTGCCTCTGATGCATGTACATGGTGCAGTTGCACCGTTCTGCTCAACCTGCAGCACATGCGTGTCCATCCATCCATCCAACAAGGAGGGACATGGCAGACGCCTTCGTGCTAGTAAACTACGTGGCTGCGTGACAGCACTGCGCTACCACCCAGACGCCATGCACGCCCACCTGCATGGTTGTCTCACAGCAGCGTCTGAACGTCCCCTCTACCCCAGCAGCGCCCATGCCATCCACGATGTTGGCTGTGAGCCTGAAGGGCACGCGCTCAGGGGTCTGCAGGAACAGGCCCTGCTCAAAGGCAATGCCCAAGTCGATGTGCACCACCTGAGCACACAGGTAGTAGAGCAACAATGGCACTTGAGAGGCATTGGAACTTGATGTGGATGTGCATGCATGTTGGCTGACAGCCATGTGTACACGTGATGCCTGGCCTTGCCTTCAATCTGCAGCCTGCACCACAGATGACGGGGTGTGCATCTGCTCTCGCTGCCTGATGAGTAGTCAGTTTGAGGCACGGCTGTCTGGGAAGAACCCCAGCAGTCACCACTACAAGCACTGATCCTGTACTAAATCGCAGTCAGAGTGATACAAGGCTGCTGCGTGAGCTCACCTCAGCTGTGTGCATGTCCAGCAGGATGTTCCCCAGGTGCCTGTCACCAAGGCCAATGACTGCACCTGCCATGCTGGCTACTGCCACGCTGCGCGTGTATCGCGTGCGCGCCTCAAACCACTCAGCGGGGTTTGGGAACGCCTCCAGGAAGAAGTGCCGGAACACAGGCGGGAAGTGCTGACAGCACTGTGCGGGCGGAACAGAAAAGGCAGACGGCAGCAATTCATGGGTTAAATGGCTGTAGTTCTGCGGTTGAGAGACTTCGCAACATCATACTTCGAACGTGCGGTCCAGAACGCGCCACAACAAACTGACCACCAGCAGTGTGTCTTGCTGCACTGGATCAGTCAGTTCATCATGCGTGGGGCAGATGCCAAGGCTAAACACAGGTGCTTACGTAGTCGTAAGCTGTCCTGAGCTCTGCTGGTGCAGCCACCTTGCCCATCCGCTGGAAGCACTCCAACCAGGTCATGTCGCCCTGCTGGTGGTACCTGCATGCACATGGCAGGAGTGACAACGCATCAGTGAGGGCTGAGGGTTCAGCAGAAGCGAAACTGGAGATTGCTCTGCTACAAATGTGACCTCAATGAGCACGCAGACACTGTCACACAACGAATCTAGCATACATCCTGGGACCGTCTGCTTGCCAGCTTCATCTCACAAGGGCGCACTTGATGCAAGCAGAAGCACTGGTGGAAGACCCTGCATCTATCAGTTGTCAGCATGCATGTAAAAAATCCACCTCAACCTGAGGCCCAACACTGCTGCCTGATGCTTGGACCGGGTTCTCAAGAATGCCTTTTGCATGTGTGACTTGTGATTGGACCCTGTCAAAGCTATGACCCTGATCACTAGTCGACTAGTGATCATCACGACGTCGTGGTGAGTCAGCACTGACCTTGCGGATGCTCCTCCCCCGTAGGCGGTGTTCCTGTCTCCCAGCAGGTACTCAGTGAGGGGTGTGGTGCCCTCCACCCACTCCAGCACACCCACCAGGGGGCTGCAAGGCACAACACGGTAGGTGCGGTAGCCCAGGCGGCGCTGCTTGGCACCTGGGCTGCCGCCAAGCAGTGTATCCACCAGACCAAAGAACTGCTGCATCACAGCATCCTGCAGCAGCAGCAGCACAGCATCAAGATCAGGGTGGTCAGGAGCATGCCATAGGGCTACTGCAAGCACCACCATCCCCCATGCTGCAGTGGGAATTGGTGTGCTGAGGGGGCATCCTGCGCGTCACCAAGCAGACACCAGGTATGATGTTACATGGGTCACTGTACCCATGCTGACAACCTCCACCGACTTTGAGTAGTGCCGGCCGTAGCAAGAGTCCGTGCCACTGCTTGTGCCAAGCCAGCAGTCAAGTGTGAGACTTCGCAGCACTTGGTGGTGTGGCGGCAACAGACCACCGACTCATGCTCACCTGCCGCAGGTCATCATTGCACTTGCAGAGCTGCCGCTGCGTGTGGCCGCGGTCGTCTGTGGTGCGCACAATGAGTGGCGTGTTGATGCCTCCTGCAATCTTGATGGTGCTGTCAACCTCCACCACATGCGGCACATCCTGTGCAGCCACACAGGTGCAGACAGTGCCGCTGCCTTGTCAGACTGTGCTGGCAGCCCGGCGGCACGGCCATGGACAAGGATATGTTACTAGCAATGGCATTGCTGCTGTGCATGACGCATAACTGCAGACCTCAAGCTCATCCTGACATGAACATGCACAGCACCTGTGTTTGTGACTGCCAAAGAGGGCGGGCATGAATCCAGTTGTGAAAGCACGTCTCAGCGGCTGAAGCTGCACAGCAGATGGCCAAGAGGTTCCTTGCTGTAGATTGTACATGCTGGCCACAACAGCCATGGGTGCTGCACACAACACCCCAACAAGCGCCCAGAGCGCTTGCAGATGTCCCCGCCCCCTTGCGCTGAGAAGCGTCCAACACAGCGATTCACCTTGTATGTGCGTGTAGGGTCAATGGGCAGGCTGTAGCAGATGGGCGGGGCCCACCGAAGGCTTTTCAGGCGTTTCCTGCAGGCAGTTGGCATGGTGGTCTGGTCCACCTTGACTTGGTTGTTGCGCTCATCTCGTGGCAGGGCCTTGTGCACCTGCAGCGTCATCGCAATCAGGTCTGCCACCTGCAACTCACCAGCAAGCAGACACATGGCAGCGTTGAGTTGTCACATTGAAACTCCTTGCAATAAGAAGTGCATGCCGCGGGCCTTCTGGGCGACTTGTCAACAACTGTTGCCAACTATGCAGGCAAGGCACCAGGGGGTTACATCTACTGTGGCCCATGCTGCCACATGCGCTGCTGCAGAGCGTTTCTGGCACACACCCTCACCTGTGCTTTCATGTCCTGCACGATCTCCTTGCGTTGGTCCAGCGCACCCAGCCTGTCCAGCAAGGCTGACGCTGCAGCCACCTGCACACGGAACACAGCCAGGGCCTGTCAAGACAGTCCTTGGCGGATGCCCAGATGCTGTGATGGGAAGGTGACAGACAACACAGCCCAAAGAAAACCTCGTTGACAGGTCCCAGGCAACTCTAGAAAAAACCTGCCGCCATGCTGGCTAACTAGAGCGGACTCCTCAACACCTGCTTCCATTTTGCCCTGTCAGTTGTGCCTGACGCCAAGACACCACAGCACATGATCCATCATGCAATATGCTTGCTGCGGTGCCCCTACTCACCCGTGCGGTGTTGGTTGTGTGCCTGACGTGTGCGTTCTTGGCCGCAGGCTCGCCCTCTTCTGTGTCCCCATTGCTGAGGGCGATCAGGGGGTACATGCAGTGGTACGGATGGTCCACTGCCATCCTGAACAGGGCATCTGTCAGCACAGACTGCACGCAGAGACAGCAGGAGTGTGTATTGAAGTTGGTGGGTGGGCACACAAAGAAAAGAAACGCAACTACGTGCAGTAAAGCACGCTGGTGCTAGCTGCGTACCCTAGGGAGCCTCCATGCCCACACCCAGCAAGATTGGGATGCTAGGCTCGTGACTTCAACGTGCACAACTAAGTGAAGCTGAAGACCATGTGCAGCAGGAGCGTATGCATGCATACCAGGCTATGTGGCAGGCACGCTGGTGCATGAGCAGCTCCTGAGGTGGTGTCCATCCTCACCTCGAATATGCTGTCAGTGTTGTCCATGCGGCTGGCCATCTGGTACACCAGCGGGACAAACTTGGCTGTCGGCACTGTAGGGAAGGTCTTGGCCATCACCTCATTGACCGCTGTGCTGTCGCTGTGCTTGAACCACAGGCCACACATGCGGTACACCACCTCAAGGTCATACCTGTCCCCTGACTGAATGCAGTCCTTGTAGGCAGTCAGAGCCAAGCTGAGGTACGTTGAGTGTGCCTCCTGCAGCTGCTCGATGGCGCGTTTGTCCAGGTTTGTCTGCCGCTCTGACTCTACATAGCGCCTCTGCACCTGCGCAGCGCTGACACGTGCTGATGCCTGCTTTGCTGTCGGCAGGCGCTGCCAGTTCCTGGCCGCATCGTACGCGTGCCGGAGCTGCTGCAGGTCATGCTCTTTCTTCTGCAGGAGCTGCTGCTGCTTCTGGAACTCTGGGGAAGCCAGCTGCACGTCCAGCATCTGGTAGTGCTGATCAGCACATGCAGCAAGCTGGTAACACACCCGTGAGTGCAAGGCCTGCATCTGCTGGGACGGCTGCTCTCCTGTCTTCCGCACATGCTCCGGGGCTAGGCGCGACGCACTCTGCAGATGCTCCATGGCACTCAGGATGTTGCATGTGCTGCCCTCGCCCGCTGCCAACCACTTGCCCAGCAACATACGCGCCTGCATGTGTGCACATGCCACAGAGCGCAGCCGGTCGTGCGCCTGCCGCTGCTCAGGCGTCTGCTGTTGCCCACGGGGCCGGTTGGCAGCTGTGACGCTGCTGTACATGCCTTGCAGCTGGGCTTGCAGGCCAGCCGCAAGGCCTTGCAGCTCACTGAGTGCAGTCTGGTGCTGCCGCTGCAGCCAGCGGACCTTGACAGCTTCCAACGCCCACCCAGCATCCGAGGCAACTGCCTGCTGCATCCAAGCCGGCAGCTGGACCTCCTGGCGTGTGCTGCCAGCGCCGCCTGCTGCTCCAGGCAATGCAAAGCCGAGTGCAGCAGGCAGGCCCTGCGCTGAGAGCCTGGCGCCCAGCACAGCTTGGTGCAGGCTCTCCTGCAGCTGCTGAAGGGCGGCAGCTGCAAAGTTGACCTGGCCAGCCTTGCGTGCAATGCTCATGGTGGCTTCAAGGGTGGCCAGCAGAGCATCCGGCCTGTGGAGGGCCTTAGTGAGGGCAGCCTGCAAGCTGAGGAGCTGATCAGACAGCTGGAAGCTGGATCCAGACAGCTTGATGGCCGACTCTGGAGCGGTCTGGCCAGCTCTGTGGGTAGCACAGGGCGGCAGCAGTGCCTCCAGAATCTGCTGCGCCCCTTGCTGCTGCAGGTCAGCACCTGCTGGCCCCACCACAGCTGCAGCAGCAGGCAGCCTCTTGGCAACAACCAGGCCTGAGGACAGCATCTGCAACATCTGCAGCTGCACCAGCAGGGGGTTGACTGCTGCAGCGCTCTGTGTGCTGCTGCCCGCCAGCTTCAGCACGCAACCTTGCTGTGCGCTGGTCACATGCACAGAGAAGCCCTCGTAATCCCGCTGCTGCAGCGCTGTGAGTGCTGCTGACACAGCTGCATGGAAGCCTTGCCCTTGCTGCCCTCGCCCGCTGCTAGCCCCTGAACCTGTAGCTGCTTGCGAGGCTGCGACCAGCACACCCCCAGCTGAACCACCCCCAGCACTAAACCCTGCACCCAAGCCCTGCTGTGCACCTGCAGGGTTGAGGCTGCTGGTTAGACCCCAGTCTGACAGGCGCCAGGCAAGCTCCTGCTGGGCTTCCAACAGGCTTTGTACCTGCTGTTGGTGCTGCTGCTGCTGCAGATGGCCCGCAGAATCTTCCAACAGCAGCGAGAGCGGCTGTGTGTACTGCGTGTGCTGCTGCTGCTGCAGCGCCCCTGCAACACATTGCTGGGCGGTTGCTGGACACCCGAGGCGCTGCAAGGCTGTCAGAGCCCCTGCACAGCGTGAACATGCACGAGGTTCAGTATAAGCCCGAGTCAAGGCTTGTGATCAGTACTTTCCTGAAGCCTGCAGCAGCACGGTTTTCCAAGTGGGTTCCTTGCTAATAAGTGCAACCGACACGAGCACTGCATGCTCAAAGCAACTCTGCCTGCAGCCCCACAGCAGCTGGATGAACTGAGTCTTTGGTAGGTGGGTGTGGCAAACTGTGCAAAACTTGGGCACCGCTGAGGTCTTGCAATTCAACTCAAACACAGCCACAGTGCCTACCTGTAGCATGCGCCCTCACCGCCTGCTGCGGTGTTGCCTGAAGCACTGCAGCCTGCAGGAAAGCGTCCTGCCCGCCCAGCACAGCCGCCCACTGCTGCTGGTGCTGCAGGAGCTGCAGCTGGCTGCCAGGGCTGCCAAAGGCAAACACCACAGCGTACACACCATCAGGCTCGTTGACGTTGTTGTAGCACTCCAACAGGAGCTGCTCCAGCAGCAGCTGTTGCTGGGCTTGCATGCGGCCGGCCACCCCATTTGCATGGTCGCCTGCCATGCCTGCAAGTTGCTGAAGCTGCCGCAGTCCGCAGTCGGCTGCTGCACCTTGGAAGGGATTCAGGCCCGCTTTTGACACCTGAGCACACCACTGCTCGACATACAGCATGGCTGTGAAGTAGGCCTTGACCGCCATTGCTGCTGCTGCCACTGCAAGGTAATCTATGTGCAGGCAGAAGCAGCGGTGCCAGGACACGGCTGCTGGGGCTGGGTCAACAGGCATGGCCTGCCACGCCAGCTGATGGGTGCTGCGGTTGTGCTCCAGGCACGTCAACAGGACCTCATAGCATTTGGTGTTGATGCCACCCCCAGCCCCACCTCCAGCTGCACCAGGGCCTGAGCTGGGCCAAGCTCCAGCTGTGCTGTCGGCACCCTGCCACGCAGTTGCGGCAGAGCTGCTCAGGCTGTCCAGCTGAAGCCCTGCTGCTGCTGCAGCACCAAGGCGTGCTGCCCACCCTTGTGACCCTACCCCTGGAACATCTGCCCCGCTGTTGTCCGACTCACACAGCTTCAGCACCGCAAACGGCAGCAGCAGCTCTGCTAGCTGGGGGCACAGAGCAGCGGCATCAGCCAGCAACGCCAGCACAGCAGCAGTGGCGGGTATATTTGCTGCACCAGCTGCTGAGCGCCCAGTGCGCCTGGGCACGACGGCGGCATCTTGTACATCCCCGCAGGCCCTGAGCAGAGTGCTGCTCAACTGGCAAAGCCACTGCTTGTGCTGCTTGCCATCTGGTGACCACAGCTCTGCACTTGCAGCAGCCTCTAGAGCCGCTACAGCTTCTGGGCTTGTTGCACTGCTGCTGTTGTACGTGCCTCGACTGTGGATGTATGTAGACATGTAGCTCTGCAACAGCAGAGCTTCAGTCCGCCCAGCAGCAGCTGCCGCCTTCTGGGCACGCGCCTGCAAGCCCTTCGCTGCGTCGGAGCTGTCAAGCGGTGCTGGTGGTTGCAGCAGCTGCTGAAGGGCATCAACGTCGACTGTGGCTACAAAGGCACTCAGAGTAGCCTGTGCTGTGCTGACGATGCGCGTGTCTGGGTCAAATAAGCTGCTGACCAGTAAACCCAGCACAGCCTTGACAGGGAATGTCGTCTTGTCAGTATGCTTACTGTCGCTGCTACTGTTGCTCGTGCTGCCAGCCCCTTGCAGGCCAGTACCAGCTGTGTGCTTCAAAGTTATGACGTCGGGATCCATGGGGCCCACAACTGCCAGCAGCTCTGCCGCCAGCTGCATGACGTGTGCGTCTGACAGCTCAGCACCCAGCCGCGCCAACTGGAACGATGCTGACACCATGCTGGGAAGCAACAGGGTCTTGGACTGCAGGCTGTCAGGGGTGTTGCTGGGGCCCCCCCTGGTTCCTGGCTGGAGCTGTGTGGTGGGTCCACTTGGAGTGTCCCTGGGTGCCACTGTGCAGAACAGGTTGCTTGGGCCCTGCCGCAACTTGTCCAGCAGGTACTGTGCTGCCCTGCGCCTGCTGCTTGCCGACATGCTGCCCGCCCGGCGAGCAAACCAGGGCACGAGCGCCAGCAGCTGCTTGCTGTTCCATACCTGCCTGCGCGAGGCTGCTGACAGCACTGGCAGGGGTGGCAGCAGGTCCATGAGGATGTCGAGGCCAGCGGCTGAGGCAGACTCCAGTATGTACTGCAGGACTGTCACCGGGGACCATGTGCTGGGCAGGTCCAGAGGCGGTATGCTTGCAGCACCCAGCTCCCTGCCTGCTGCCCCAGCGGCAGCAAGGGCGGGAGCAGCAGCTGCTGGTGCAGCACTGGGGTGCAGGACCCACAGGCCTAGCTGCTGCTGTGCCTGCATGCGCCCAGCAGTGGCCTCGACACACTGCACAAGAGCAGCGACTGTGGGTGGCAGCAGCTCCGGCAGCAGTGCTCCCATGAATTCTTCCAGCAGCCGCTCCTGCTGCTGTTGCTGCTGCTGCTTTGCTGTCACTGCGGGCTTCCTGCCACTGTGCTGGCCCTGCTCATGCTGCGTCGAGCGCAGTGCATCAAACAGCTGGGTCAGCAGCTGGTGCAGGCAGGCGCAGCAGGCTCCCTGCAACTCCGGCACCTGCAGGTGCTGCAGCAGCATGCTGACCAGACTGTGCGCCACAGCTGGCGACTGCAGCTGCACTGCTGGCAGCTGCCGCAGCAAACACTGCAGCTGGCCAAGGCGCTGGAGCTTGTGCAGTGGGTGTGCAGCTGCTGCCAGGCTCCTGAACAGGACAAAGAGCACACATGACCATGACTGATAGTGCGGGGATGTGCAGGGTGCAGCCGCAGGCAGCTGAAAGAAGCCCAGCAACACGTCCGCAGTTGTTGCTAGTAGTCACTGCTGCTGACCTGGCACATGGCAGGAGGGTGGCATGCAGAGGTGCACTGGCAGTACTTGGCACCGCACAACCAAACAGGATGCACCCACCTGTGCACCCACAGCAGCAGCTCTTGGACGCCAGCAGGCAAGATGGGCAGGGCAGTGAGCCACAAGCTGTTTTTGAATTGCTGCACACAGAACACGCAAGACACGGGGGACACAGGAACACACAGGGCAGGTAGGACACACAGGGCACACACAGGGCATGCAGGACACACAGCACTGGCAGCAGTGTGATATCTGGAACATCATAATGTGTACACCACAGCTCAGTGGGCCAGTGGATTACAGGCTGCAGCCAGGAAGCAAGGTGGTTACGTCATGCCAGACATCACGACACAATGTGTGGCAACAGTGCTGCATGGCGCATGGCAGTCAGGTATGCAACTCAGCATGACACGGCAAACTGGCACAGTGTTTGCTGACATGGATGCTGTCCACATAATCCTGGAAGCCCTGGACTGTGATCAACATGCACGCCCACCTGTGCTATCACGCCCAAGCTCCTGTCAGCGGCGGCCTGGGTGATGTAGGGTAAGGTGGCTGTCAGCTTGGCACCATCAACCTGCTGGGGCTGCTGCTGCTGCCAAGGGGCCGGCAGCACTGGCAAGGAGTTTTCAAATATGGAGTACAGCAGCACCAGGCTGTCTGCCTGGATCAGGCTCTGCAGGGCAGCAGAGCAGCAGGGGCACAGGGTGGGCGGTGAGTTTGAGAGCTGTGCGCGGCAGCATGCACTGGCATTTATGTTTCTGCAGAGATGGTATTGTAGACACATGCAGGGCGTGTCTTATGGCATCACAGGGAGACAGCAGCAGTAGCCTTGCCAAAATCACAGTTCAAAAGCAGCGCTGCTCTTGGAGCGTGGTGCACGCTCAACCCTTCCCCAGCCGCTCACCACCAACTTGGTGGCATGTGTGCTGGCAGCCCAACACTTCTTTGTTGTTGCAAGTGACTGGGAGGTTGATTGCATGCGCACTCACGGTTTGTATGTTGCTGAGCTTCTGCGTGAACCTGCTGGCCCCCTCCTTGAGCTCGGGGACCTTGAGCATTGGGTACACACAGCTGCATAGCTCCAGTGTGAACATCTGCAGCAGCCCAGCCTCCTGCAGCCCTGCTGCCCCTGCCAGTGCTGCCAGCTGCTCTTGAGCACCATGGAAGATCAGCCAGAATGTCAGGCTGCTGCCATAGGCTTGCAGGAGGGCTGTGATGCCCGCGGCAGGTGTGCCAGCAGCTGCTGCTTCTGCAGCTGTGACAGCTGCGTCCAACCCAGCGCTGCCGCCAGCGTATGGCTGCTGCGCGTCGTGTTTGCCGACATGCCCAGGAGCACATAGGAGGGGCTGTACGGCCAGGAGCTGCTGGACGGTGCACCCAGCAGCCACCCACTCCTTTGTCCACGCCCTGCGGTGATAGTGCAGGTATGTGTACCGCCTGGTGTACTGCTGCTCGTGTGACATGACCTCCAGGGCAGCGGCAGCAATCCGCATCGCATGCGCCCTGGCACCGCTGCTGCCTTGGCCACTGCTGCTGCTGGACATTGCCTGGCCACTGCCGTTGGAGCCAGGGCTGTCCGTAGCTAGTGTTGGCAGGGCCCCATCAGGCAACAGCTGCAGGCTTGCCGTGTGCCGCAGCAGCAGCATGATGAGCTGTGCATCCAGTGCATCTGGCGGCTCCTGCTGCTGCAGCGCCACACATGCTACTGCTGTTGTCGCACACGCCAGGTCTGCAAGTTGCCCCACTGCTGCCTCCCAAGCAAGCGCCTCTTGTTGGGCCTGTCTGGTGGTTGCCGTCAGCACTGCATCCAGCTCCTTGCGTGCAGCTCCTGCTGCTGCCTTGTGCTGAGCTGCCTGGCGCTGCTGCACCCTCTCTGCCTGTGCCTGCGTTAGCTCAGGGCTGCTCTGCAGAGAGATGTACCCCACAATCTCAGCCAGTGCAGCAGTCACGAGTGCAGTTACACTCGCCGGCCTGCTGCCATTGCTGCTGCTCTGTGCGCCATTTGCTGCTGCAGATGCTGGCAATGCTACTAAAAGGCTTGCGCCAAGAGGCCCTGCCCTTGTCCGCAGCGCTGTGCGGGGTGAGCCCAGCAGCCCCAGCAGGCACTTGTGTCGCCAGGCTGTCATGGCCTCAGCATGCAGTCCTGCATGGCTGGTGCTGGCCCCTGGTGCTGCCAGGCTGGCAGAGGCTGCCTGTGGCTGCAGCTGCAGGAGGGCCAGTGCTGTGAGGGCCAGCTGCAGCTGTGTGGACTGTGGGAGGGTGCTGTCTGACACATGCTGGCAGTGCAAACCCAGGCGTTTCTGTACGTCGGCAAAGATCTGCGTAGGCAGCGCATGAGGGGCAGCAGGTAAGCACAGTGCACGGGGTGTGAGTGAGGGGTCAGCGCCAACTCAGCAGTGTCATCCTTGCAAGTGCTAGGGTGGATGTGAGGCAGCATGCAACACCTCAGCACTCACATGTCAGTCACTGGAAATATATTGCTGATGCTGCTTGCCACAAGTGAGGCCGGCTGCATCAGCGATGCTGCTCAAGCATGTCGCTTCACGTGGATCAAGCAAGACAGATCAACCCACATCAAACATCAGCGAGATGTAGGTGGTGTCGTGCGGGCGCCCTGGCTGCTGCTGTGAAGGGAAGTCAGCAGCCTCCTGGCTGGCCTGTGAGTCTGGCAAGGCACAAGGCACGTCTAGCTGCAGGCCCCCAGCAGCTGCAGCAGCTGCCACCTGCTGCAACAGTCGCAGGATGAGGTGGCTGCAGCCGTTGGGCACCTTCTGAGCCGCCAGGAGCCCATGGCTGCCCTGCAACAGGCCCAGGAGCTGCTGCAGGTGTGACCAGCCGCCTGCAGGCTCAACACCAGAACAGACACAACATGTGCACCATTGAATCACTGCAGGACCATCATACATGCTGTCTGAACATACACACATGTTCGGTACATAGTCGCTTGCACCCAGACGCTCTGCCATCAGCAACATAGGCAAAGCTTGTGTGTGCTTGCCACCACTCCAGAATCAACCATAAGCAACCCCTCACCTGCGCACACACAGGTCGCGATCGTCTCCACGACAGCCTGCAGGAAAGCTTCAGGGGGTGCCCAGCCAGTCAGGCCGGCGATGTGCAGCCACAGGCGCATCAGGGCTTGGGCGGTGTCTGCATACGCAGGACTCAGCGCTGCAAAGGCCCGGAACGCCGCACCCTCCAAGCCACCCAGCCCTGACAGCCCCTCATGCAGGCCACCCACAGCAAAGCCCAGCTTGGCACCACGCCCTGCTGCACCCAGCCCCCAGCCTGACGGCTGATGCTGCGGCAGCAGTGACGGGCTCATGGCAGCGGTTGCGTGGCCGAGGCCGGCACCAACCCTGCCACTAAACCCTGCCAAGCCCCCGCCCATGAAAACAACAGGGCCTGCGCTGCTCGCAGGCCCCCCAGCAGTGCCAGGGCCTCCAGCAGCCCCGGGGGCCCTTGCGATGGCGTATCTGCCATACTGGGTGAGCTTGAAGGTTGCGGCAGGCGTGGCTTGCGTATGTGCTGACGTCTGTTGCGTGGAGCCGTGGCCCCCCTGCCAAGCTGCTGCTGGTGCTGCGTCCATGAAGTCGTCGTCAAAGTCGGCACCACCGCCTGTGACGTTGCCCTGCACAGCACCAAGAGACACCAACACACAACAGCACAAGGTGGCGCATGCACCCACATCCACGTGCTGTACACCAGACACCCATATATATATTGTGACAGGTCGTTGAGGTAAACGTATGGGGTCGCGCCCGAGTCATGCACATGCAGCACCCCAGCAGACTCTGTGTGAGATGTGGGGGGTCATGCACTGCACAACCACTCATGTATGATGATGCATGATGCACCATGCATGTGCCTCACCATGTCTTCGTCTGGCTCAGCACTGGCAGCCTCAGCCGCCTGAGACGTCGCCCGCTGCATGACCTTGACAACCTCGGCTAGGAAAGACGCAGCCGCAAGCTGCTGGTACTTGACCTGCAACAGTGACAGCAGACCACAGCACCCAGCACACCCTGCTTCTTTTGCTTCTTTCTTTTGTTGTCTTTGTGTCCGTACACAATTCAGCAGGAAAGCTACTGAAAAGGGTGAAAGGCATCGACTGCACACAGGTGAGCGCACGCTTGACACACAGCTCTCGTAACACAGCAAGCACAGCATCGTAGTACATATAAAATGTGGCCAGCACTGTCCCAAGGCACATACACTGCTGCACTGCCGGCTCACCAGGGAGGGGTCCGGGCCCTGTGCTGTGGGCAGTGCGGCCATGAGGGCCTGGATGCGTGCCAGGCTGGCCCCCAGGTGCATCAGCAGCTGCAGCCAGGTACTGCCAGGCTGGCAGGGCAGCTGGTGCAGGTTGTCCTGTTGGCAGGACAGCAGCAGGCATGTGGGCACAGGCGTGCAACAAGCATAAAGGGACGTTCCTTGTTTATCACACAGGTGTGCTTGGCTGTGCACCCCCGTGATACTGTGAAACACTGCTTAGCTTCACTCCACATGGCAGGGCGGGAACCCTACTACATGCAGGCATGCATAGTGGAAGGCAAACAAGGAGGTTGCAGGTGGCTGGGAGCAACAGGCATGCAAAGGGTGGGATCCGCCTCAGAGCTGCACAGCTCCAGTGACTTACGGCCAGTAGCTGTGCGGCCTTGATGCCAGCCTCCATCACCAACTGCTGCAGCTGCTGGTGCTGCTCCGGGTGCCTGGAGAACCCAAACCCACAAAAGATGTCTGTGCGGGCCTGTGCCTGCTGCACAGCTGGCTCCTGTGCCTGAGCACCAGGTGCAGCCGCCCGCATGCACCGCTCCGTGGCGGCCTGCTGCAGCTGCTGCTGGTGCTGCCGAAACTGCAGTGCTGCTATGCAGGGCAAGGAGATGGAGGTGTTGAGCAGCAGCAGCAGGTAGGGCAGCTGCTTGAGGGGGTCTGTGCTGGAGGAGCTGGGGCCCCCAGCATCGCTTGTGCCTGCGGCTGCATCCTGTGACATGCCCCACCCTGCTTCATCCTCTTGACCAGCAGGGGTGAAAGGCAGCAGCGTCTGCACACGCATGAAACAGTGATGCCTGCTCAGTGACTGTTTCGTAAAGGGCCCGTAACTTTGCGTGGTGCACTGTGTGATAGTGATGGCCATGCAAACCCCATGTCGATGGGGAAGCACTGCGGCAACGAAAGCTCAAATATGGAGGTAGTGGCTTGCGCAGCACTCACATTGACCAGATGCTCGGCTGTTTCATCTGCCAGCTGACACCAGCACTTCCACCAGCCATTGCCACCGTCTTGCTGTGCAGCCTGCCCCTCTGCTGCTGCTGTTTGACCGGATGCAGAGCTGCCTGATACCGCAGTTGGACCTCCTGCCCCCAAAGCAGACCCTGCATCCACATCCCCTGCTGCTGCATGCATCACAAGCTGCAGCCTCTGGGCTGCCAGAGTCCTCTGCAAAGACTCCAGCCCCGTCTCAAGCCCGGCAAGCTGCACCTCCAGCTGTTGGTCAGCACCCCACCACGTCTCAGCTGCTGCATACCACACTGTCACAGCCCCGCCGTGACTGCTGCCACCAAACAGGCCAGTCAAGCTGGTCCCCTCAGGCCCAGCCCATGTTGGGCCTCCAGTGCTGCTGCCCGCACTGCTGGGAGCAAAGCCCCAGCTGCTCTGCACTGCTTCCAGCTTGGCCGCCGCCGCAGACAACATGGAGGCGCTTGCAGGAGCTCCATCAAGGGACGGGGTGGGCAGGCCAGGTGCTCCCAACAAGGACAACAGAGCTGGCAGCAGCAGGTCTGGTAGAGACTTGCCTGCCGTGCTGCTGCCTGCTGCTGACAGCACTGCTGCAGGCGGCCCCATGCTGCCAGTGCTTTTCCCACTGCCATGCCTGCTGTAGCGCCTGCTGCCACTGCACCATGCTTCGGCGGTGCTGAGGCACGCCTGCAGCAGCTGCCGGCGCAGCAGCAGCTCCTTGTGGCTGCTGACTTGCTGCCCCAAGCACAACGACAGCAGCAGCGCCAGTTGTGCGTCTGACAGAACCACCGGCTGGTCGTCCTGCACGTTCAAGACCCCCTGTTCCTGCTGCTGCTGCTGTGGGAGCCAGAGCCCTTGGCACCACAGCATGGCAGCTGCCTTGCTGGGCAGCTGCACAAGCCTAAGTGCTACAAGCAGGTGCAGCAGCCACGTGAGGCCCTCCTGTGTGCCGCCTGCCACAACGACACCACCTGCTGCTGTGAGTGTACCCACACACGCCTCCCAGAGCTGCTGCCAACGAGCATTGCAGCCCGCTTGTGCTGCTGCGACCTCAGCTTGCGGCCAGTCCTGTCTGCTGCATGCCCCGTCTGAAGCATCAAAGTGAGGCCCAGCAGACTCCCAGCTGACGCCTGCTGCAGCCCCAGCAGCTGCTGGGGGTGTACTGCCCCTGGTGCCATCTGTACCGCCTGCACCGCCCGCTGCTGCATTGAGTGGATGCAGTGCAGCTGGCCAACACACCGCAAGCTCACACAAACACCAAGCCAACCACTGCAGCTGATTCTGCAGCTGCACCCCGCTCACGCCAAGGCCTGCTGCACCTGCTGCTGCTGTAGCAGGGCTTGCTGAGCGCCGGTCCAGCTTGACTGCAGTGCCATCTGCTGCTTGATCTGCAGCAGGGCGTGGTGCCTGTTGGTCCAGGGCTGTCAGCCCCCGGGTCAGGGTGGTTGCCACCTGCTGCTGCAGCGCTGCGAGGAAGGCAGGCGGCAACAGGGGGCCGTATTGGTGTAGCAGCAGTGCTGTCACAGGCCCCCACCTGTGCACACATGCAGGAAAAGCAACAGCAATACGTCACATACGGGCCAATGCGTTTCAGATTGGCCAGAAAAAGAGAAACCGATGTCTGGCAGTGCAGCAGTAGGCTCAGCTGTGCACACATGCGATCAAGGTGACACATGTCAAGCATTGGCTCCAAAAACGTAGACAATGATGAGGCCCGTGCTGGTTGTTCAGAATCTAAATTCAAACAATGCACCATGGGGCATCTTGGTGGCTGCTTCAACTAGCACCCATGCCATGTGCTTTATTCATTGAGTCAAGAAGCTGGGGCCGCTTCAGTATGTCCTGCTGCAGGAAACCGGCGTGCCTGGCTCACTGAGGCATGTGTGCTGTAGTGATGGGGTACAAGTTGCACTATGCACAGCAGACCAACGCGACAGACATCATTCATCACCTTTCAGGGTCTGCTTGCAGCTGCATCAGCAGCTGCCCTGCTGGCCCCAGCACACGGCTGCGCTTCCTGGGCAGCTGGAGGACGTCCTCGTCACTGCTGGTCCCGCCCGCCTCATCGCTGACACCTAGTGCACCCGCTGTGCCAGCAGGCCCCGGGCCATTGCTGGCCCTCCGCTTGCCCCTGCGGCCCTGCACACCCGCAGGCCCGGAACCAGTCCCAGTGCTGCCACAGCTGCCAACCTCTGCAGGGCCACCACCGCCCGCAGCGGCAGCAGCTGCGCTGCTTGACGCAGGGCCTGCTGCCCTGTGGCCCACGAATGCTGCGTGGTAGTACAGTGCAGCTGCGAGGGGTGCGAGCTGCTGGTGCAGCTTGTTGTGCTGGAGGTCCCTGCGGCACAGCAAGGTGTACAGCAGGGACAGCAGGCAGCAGAAACATGATGCGTGCTGGGATGCTGGTACACAGATTGCAGCGACGCAGTGCCGCCCATGATCCGTGCCAACACAGCTGCTAAGGAGCCACCATAAATGAGCCACTGAGAGTGGGCGCCGCTGTCGCTGGTACTGGACACACCTCGCAAACGCAAAATGATGGTCAGCAGCTACAACCTGAGCGCTGGCCATATGGGTTAAGCGTCAGCACAGCCAGAAGACTGCATATCCGCGGCTTCAGCGCGCCTCACCATGTGAAGCCGGCTGCATTGATGTCACTTGTCACCAGGTTGATCAGGTCTGGCACTGATGTGCCACCACCCAGCGAGGGGGTGCCACCCAGTGCCAGGGACAGGCGGCAGAAGCACAGCACGCCCTCCTGCACAGCAGAGACACAGCAGCATGCGCAACAAACCATCTCAGCAGCATGCATAGCGTTGATGCAAGCGGTTTGGACACTGAGGGCATCACACGCACACCAGGGCTGTGCACCCTTCATGTCTCTAAGTCGTGGACGGGTTGGGGACCCAGGCTGTGTGTGTGTGTGTGTGTGTGCCGTACTCACAAGCCTGCAGCCCCCCTCCCGCACACACACACTTGGGACACATTCAACTCTCGACACACCTTGAGAGGCACGCTGGTGTGCACTGTCCAGGCATGCTTGACGTAGCTGCTGACAGCCTTGTGTGTGGTAGGCAGCTGTGGCGTCAAGTCGGACCCATACATCAGCAGCAGCCCATTCAGGCAGGACATCAGCTGCCGGCTCACACGCCCAAACTCCCTGCAGCCACGACAAGTAGAACACCTTGCTGTGTGTGTCACATGCCCCAACAGCCATGCTACGACAACAAGCAGGGACACCTGGTGTGCGCCGCAGCACATGACACACTGTGCACTCCTGGGTGCAGCACTAGGTGGGGAACAAGTGGCAGGCGTCATGGCAAACGCAGGCTCTGTGCTGCCTTCAATAACGACTCCAAGGCAAACGTGCACTTGCAGACACGGGCACTGGTGTAGCCACAGTGTGCATGCCACACCCATCGCCCTGGCAATGACACAGTGTGAGTATTGACCAGCCTGGCTCACTTGTGCTCGTCAAGCCACGTCAGCGCCTGTGCCAGGAATGCCAGCAGGTCCACCACAAACAGCAGCGGTAGCTGGCCAGGTAGCCCCGCCATCAGCCCCGCCATCAGGTTGGATATGCTGAACATCTCCTGCTGCATGGACGACACGCTCGGGGCACCACTGCCACGTGGTGCGGGGGCCAGCCGGCCCGTTGCTGCTGCTGCTGCGGCCTGCTGTGCAGCCTGTGTCTCTGACTCTTGTATCTTCTGCTGCAGTGACTCAAAGCGCAGCATCACCTCCTCCAGGAGGCCTGCAGCACAGCAGCACGTGCAGGCAGGGGCCAACATACCGCTGTCGTTGCATTCCGTCAGTGAGCTGACATGGCAGGGTTGTGGCTCAGAGGCATGACACTGGCCAAGCCTGACTGAGTGGGTGCAGCTTGCACCAACAAACAGACACAGCAGGCATCGATGGCCGACCAGTCACACTCCCAGCGTGACCCCTGCCCTGCTGGGACCAGCCTTCACCCTCACCTTGGAAGGCCTCCACGGATCCCCTCTGGCAGTATGCGGGCACAGGCAGCAGCACCTTGAGCAGGATGTGTGCGATGTCCTTGCCCAGTGCAGTGCCCAGGCCGTCACCATCAGGCGCCACATGCTCCAGCACCTTGCCAAACTTGTCAAAGGCTGAGCCAGCCCTCCGCAGCAGGTTGTGGCGACCTGGGCCTGTGGGGGTGGGGGGGGGCGGGGAGTGCACAGTCACTAGTAATGCAGATAGGAGTCTAGTACACATGTGCGCTTGAGCTGTTGCTCAAACACCCTACAGCCCTCCACGGCGCAAGGCTCCTGGAGCAAGCCAGTCTGTCTGCAGCAGTTCAGGGGGCGTGTATGGGCCAGGCTGTCCTGCTCACCGCATCGTGCTGCGCTGTCTGCTGCG
>QAXK01009012.1:0-10913 GCA_004335735.1 Chlorella sp. KRBP | reverse complement strand
ACACACACACACACACTATTAGTCTCAGCCACCTTGCTGATGCATCAGAAGTGCACAGTTGCGGTGCCTTGAAAATGCCTTGACACAAAGTACACACACACACACACACACCTACCTGCCAACAGAAAAGGCACGCACACCTCCACAAACACACGGGACACCCTGCTCACCTCCCCCTGCACCCGCACCAGCACATCCCCCGGCTCCAGCACACCATCTGCTGGGCTGCCCGGCACTGTGCAGTCCACCACCAGCAGCCCCACACTGTGCAGGTGCGCATCTGAGGCACCTGTGGGACACAGCACAGCACAGCACAGGACAGCAGAACCAGGCATGAGAGAGAAAACAGGCAGGGTCTGCTGGGAATGATGGACGCTACAACAGCCTTCAGTGTATGCTGGCAGTACTGCCTGACAGTACAGTACTGTCACCAATGCATACCTGGTGCTCCATGGCTGCGTGCCTTGGCTGCCCGCACCACCACCTCAGTCTCCTGCCTCAGGCCCAGCCTGCGCACCTCATCAAAGCCCTGCAGGAGGGCAGGGAGAGGCCGGCATAGGCAGGAGGGCAGCAAACAGAGACAAAGGTCAAGTGATCGCTTCAACACAACACCCCAGGAGCAATGCAGTTTGCAAATGAATGAACCGCAACAAACGTTGAACACAGGTGATGCAGCAGCACTTCTGATGGGTTTCATGACCGCAAATCATTGTCCATAACCCTGAACAAGTGACGCAGTCAGTCAGACTCGCGGCTGAGTGGGCAGCCCCCACACACCTTGAACACAAAGGTGGTCTGCAGGTCACCCCGTGGCACGCAGCGGGCACTCCAGTGAGGCCCCAGGCCCTCACTCAGTGTCCACTGCTGCTGCAGCAGCCGCAGGGCAGACACAACGCGCTCCAGGGGCAGGTAGTAGGCTGACTGGGCCTTGTTCTTGCCCCCTGCATTCAGCCCTACGGCACGCCCCTTGCTGTCAATCACGGGGGAGCCACTGGAGCCGCCCTTGGTGCCTGCACACACGACAGCGGGTAGCGCAGTTACGGATCAAAGGTGCTCTGGGGGGCGAGGCCCTACGGCAAGCCTCAGATGCATCTCGCTTGATTGCAAAGTACTACAAAATGACGCCTGGGTGGCAAGTCCTGCGAGTTGATGCCGTTGCTGCTGAATCCTGGCACCCCAATTACACAATCATGCCCTCTCCTCGCTGCAACAGCCCACCTGATGCCGCCTGGAAGTAGAACGTGTTGTGGTCGTTATACCCCTTGCGGCCGTAGTTGGGCGCGTCCCGGTCCAGCCTGGCGATCGTCCCCGCCTGGATTGACACCTTCTCGCCGCTGTCGTTGCCGACAACGCGTATCTCGAGGCCGACTGCTGCTGCCTCGGGCGCCAGGGGCACCTCCCCGACCTGCATGAACTGCAGCTTTGAGGGGTTGAACCTCAGGAAGCCGAAGTCATGGGCGGGGTCGTAGTAGAGGGGATAGACCGGCAGCTCCTCCCTGTTGAGGAACACTGCCTCTGCTACGATGGGGCCTGCAGGCAAGGTGATCAACGGCCATCATCAATATCTGCCGTGCCCACCTGGTGTAACTGCGTGTCTGGCGCTGCTGCTGCTGCTGCTGCTGCTGCTGCTGCCGCTGGTGCTTCATCTACTGCTGCTGCTACTGCTACTGTCACGACCGCTGTACGTGCGAGTGCGTGGCTAGTAGCTTCTACTGCTGCAAGTGTTCCCGCTACAACTGTCGCCGCTGACACTGTTGCTGCAGACCCCTCTGGTCCCACCTGGTGAGACCACATGCCTGCAGGTGCTGCTGCTAGTGTACTGCAGAGCTAGAAGCTACCGCTACTTCTGCTACCACTGCTGCTGCAGACCCCACAAGCCCCCACCTGGTGTGACCACATGTCTGTTGGTCAGGATGATGCCACGGGCCCGGTCCACAATGAAGCCTGATGCATAGCTGCTCGATGCTGGCTCTGTGTCAAAGGCACGCGTCTGTGTCACCCTGCACAGGCCGCAACAGCAGGAACGACACACATGTTTGGAGAGCTTGCAAACATCCCACTCTCAACCCACAGGAGGGCCACATAGACACATGTGGGTCAGCTGCTAGTACTGGCACCTTCTGCTTGCCAGAGCTTCTGGAGCTGTGTGAGGTTGATTGTGAAGTTCAATACGACCAGGATGTGATGGTAGATGCCTCTAGGAGAGCCGTGACCACGTGCCAGGAAGTCAAAAGACGCAGACACAGCAGCATACACGCTACATGGCTGTGTGCTCAGGGCAGGGCCTGCTCTGCTCTGCTACTGCGGATCTCATGGGATCCAAGTCCCATCTAACCAACTTGAGGCACACTGACACACACACATGCATGATCAGTGCGGATGTTACGTCGGTACTGCTCACTTGAGCACAACACAGCAGGGCACGACCTTGTCGAGCGCTGCCTTCCAATCCTCTGCTGTAGCAGAAGGGGGTTGGTCTGGCAGCTGGTCCATGCACTCGAGGTGCACACCTGCAAGGCAAGCACACCAGAATTTAGATGCTTTGGTTGAAAAAGTCAACATCGATATCAGCAATATAACGGGCAGGCCATGCTGATGTAGTCATGGTCATGGTCCCAGTGTGGTAGGTTGGTTGAGTGCCAAGCACCATCCATAGAAGGTCATGCATGGAGCGGGACTGATGGTTAAATATTATTTCCTGCATACTTCAATGATCAAGCTGGGTAGGGGGACTTTGGGCTTGACAGCAAGCATGCAACACCACTGCTGCCAAACTGTACCTGCTGCACTGCTTCTCAACAAGCTTCGACTCCAAACCGCTGACCGCGGTTGAATTATGACAAATACGACAACTTAATGTAGTTTTGAAGCCAGGAGAAGGGGCGGAATTCAAAGATGGGACGCTCAACTGCCGAGTCTTCGCGAGCTTGTCTCTCAGAAACGTGGTTATGAGCACAGACACAACAACGGGACTTCCTCATTGCTGTACATTGCCACGTGTTGCTGCATGCACGTGCACAGGAATGCAAGGTAACGTCAACAGTGTGACTTGCACTTCCATGCTCCTCTGAAAGCAGGATCAATGCATGAGGCATCACCATTGATTTTGTAACAGGTTGTTCTATCTTTCGTGCCTATCTACCCGTCCGTGTCTCGTCTACATAGTCCAAGCTGCTTCTCATCACAAGCCTCCAGATCATCCACCATCAGGAGGTCCCCAAATGCTAGCACGTGTGATGGCCGCTAGTGTGCAGCCTACACGACCCATCCAGGCCTCCATGCAGCGCAAATTGGAGAGCCTTTCGCCAGTGGTGCTCAACATAGTGAACGAGAGTCATAAGCATGCTGGCCACTCAGGTAGGCTGGCAAAACCACCTACACCAGCAGCGTAATACCAGCTGCAGCCAGACCTGTCTATGCTCTACTCGTTGTGCAGATGAACTGCCCGCGTATGCCTTACTGTCGCAACCCCTGACAGCATATGCCAGCGTAGAATACCTGTGTTGTCTGCATTGCAACGGCCCCAGTCACTGCTGCCCACCATGCTGTTGACTCAACAGGCAGCACAGACAAACAACGCGTCAAGACAGCACTATCTGAAAGCTCTCTTGCAACCTTGATCGATCCTTGATATCTGTGCCTGTCTTGAACATGCAGGCAACCCTGGTGGGGGACCCGATGCAGAGACACACTTCAGGTGGGAACACTGGCTGTATGGCAATGGCTTGCATGTGCTTTTGTACCTTAGCAGCAGCTGCAGACCTCCAAGAGTCTGCATGCTGCGAAGGGACCTGGTAAACAGCCAATGGCACTGGTACTGGTACCTGAGGGTTGCCCATGCACAGCTTACTCAAGCGGCTTGAGTGCATGCACCATTAGCAGCATGGCAGGCAACACACGCAGCTCTCTCAGTGTGCCCAGCACACAATCCTGGTGTCTGTCGACTAGTGCCTGCTGTATGCTCAACACAGCTGCACCCTTGCCCTGCAGGGTGGAGATTGTCACAAAGGCGTTTGAGGGCAAGCGCCTGGTGCAGCGGCACCAGATGATGTACCAGCTGCTTGACGACGAGATCAAGGGGGGTGTGCATGCGCTGTCCATGGACACGAAAACACCAAAGGAGGCCGGCGTCGACGAGCAGTAGCAGCTGTAGCAGGAGGGCAACAGCAGCAGCACCAGCTGTCTGTCACTTGTGGACCTGTGTGTTGTGTGATAGGGAGCAGGTGAAGCTGTAGCATCTTTCGATGCAGCAGCAACAGCAGCAGCAGCTGTACAGCTGTGAACGATGTGGTGATTCACGGGTGACACTGTGCAGCTTGTGGCTGCAGGTGTGCAGCAGCCTGTTGTGAAAAAATAGGATGTTGGGGCCGAGTGCCTGACTGTTGGAACCCGTAGCTGCAAGATGAGTCGGGAGTGGTGCTTGCGTAGGTGGCTCTCAGCTCCACCCGCCACGCACACCACCCTGCCAGCCACTGTGCTGCAACAGTGGCACAGGTTTGCGTTCCGCTGCCCCTGGTGTGTCTCCGCCAGCTCTTGGTTGCAAAGAAAGAGGTTGAGGCCGTGCGACTGACTATCTCTTATTTGCATTGTGGGACTGGCGGCTGCGTAGAAAGAGGCCATGCTGTACACAGCATACGTGTTCATACTCGACAGGGCCTGTATGCATGCCTTGGACATATGCCTTGGTGTAATAGAAAGGGCGTGTGGTACGATCGGGTGCAGAGTAAGCTGCAGTGGCTATTGCTGCAAGGCCTTGGGTATATTTAGGCACAGGGCAGAGCAAGGAAAGCCTCAGGGCCTTCCCACCCAGGTGTCACCTTGGCTCCGGCTGGGCATCACCATGTCTGCTGGTCGTGTTTTGCCACAACACACAGGCCTGTCAGATTCACTGCCTCCTCAAGTTGTGTGATGACTCCTTTTGAAACATTTGGCACATGGCACAAGTCGTTGACAGGTCACGGACGCAGTGGCTGCCGCTCCTGTTACACAAATGGGCGCCAGCATGCATCCCAAGCAAGGGGTGCACTGTAAACCCAAAAGCCAGTTGACGATCGCCCCAGCCACACCGATGCTGCGCCTCAGCAAGCGGATGCATCTGTGTAGCATAAGGGCGCGGGAACACCACCACGACCACAACAAGGCACCACACACAACATCAACACACATGCGACAACTCTTAGGACTCCACATAAGTGCAGGCCCCACTGGTCCCCAGGCATACACACTGTGGCACACAAGCTCAACCCCATGTCGCAACAGCTGTGTCAAAGATCACCAACCTCAAAACAACTCGGATGCACATGCATGCATATGCTGCACATATGTGGGTGGCGCATCACCCGCCGCAACCACCCACACACATGCGCCACCAACACGCACACCCGCTCACACACTGAGGCATATGCATGCATGCACGCAAGCCCACACGCACGCGCCTCCAGCCACTCAACCAGCCACTCCTCCAGCCATTGCTGCTGCTGGCATTGGTGCTTAGGTGATGACTGTGGGCTTGTCGCGGCCTGTGAACTCCTTCAGCTTGGACAGGTCCAGCGCAACCTTCAGGCAGCATGGCACACAGCACACCAAGACATAACACTCTGTCCGCATCGCGCACGGCGCAGGCACAAAATGTCCGAATTGGTGAAGCATGTGCATGTGCACAGCTTCTACGACAGACAGCAGTGGTCCAAGGCCTCAAGCACAAGTACTTGCTGGGGACTGACAAGTGTGTCGCTCAAGAGCTAGCAGCAGCCAGTGCAGAACAACCTTTGGGCCATCCATCGTCATGTATTATCATGTTTGGGCCATCCATTGTCATGCACTTCGGGTTGTCTGTCATCAAAGTGGCGAGGTGACTTCTGTCATGATGAGTCATGTCATGTGCATCAACGTCAAAATGTGTGAGAATTAGTCATCACCCACCTTGATGATGTCAGCCAGTGCCTCCTGTGCATCCTCCTTGAGCCGTGCCTTGTCATCAGTGTACTGCTCAATGTACAGCCTGATGGTGGCGCCGCTGCTGCCTGTACCGCTCAACCTGTACAGCACAGAGTAGCAATGCACAGCAGCAGAGGTGCAGGCGTCAGAGTACTGCTCGGTAAACAGCCTGGAGGCGGTGCCAGTTATGTTACAGCACATCACAGACAATCGTGCCCACAGACCTTCACTCTGTCACCCCATTAAGTGCATCAAGGACCCTTGCAAGCCTATTGTCAACACTCCTTGCCTGAGGTGCAAGGACACTCCTGCTCAGGGACCAGGGCACATGAGTAGTGTCGAACTCTGACTGAGTTGGGTGTTGCTCCTCCCTCCCTTGCAACAGCAGGTCAGGGCCTAGTGTGGAGCCAACACAGCGTGCCACCAGCAGCACACTCCAACATGCACCCCAGCAAGTCCCTCGCACCTGAAGATGATGCGGCTGCCGTCAGTGAAGATGAAGCGCAGGCCCTGGCCCTTGGCCACACTGCCGTCAATTGGGTCCGTGTAGGAGAAGTCGTCTGCGGGGGTGAGGGGGATGGGGGGGGGCATACAAATCACGTAGGTCAGCGCAAGCTTGCTCGGGAAAAAGCCGCGTGTGGCAGCGGGGGAGGGTCGTGGTGGTGGTGGTGGGCAAAGGCAGAAAAAATGTATGTAGGTCAGTCAGTTCAGGCCAATGCAAGCTTGCGTGGAGAAACATGCAAAGACCTGAGTCATTGGGTCTCGGGCATGAGGCAAAAAAGAGAGGAGTGGGGTAGCTTGCATGTGTGCTTTGGGGGTAGAGGCGAACGTCGGCATCATGCACAGGCCTGGTGGTGAGCCACATCATTCCAGGTGAAATGGATGGTGCAGGCTACCACCAGCCCCGTGCATGAAGCAGGTTGCCGTCAACTTGCACTGTCCCAACACTATGCGTCAATCATAGTAGGATGTGGTGTACATCAACCGCTGCCCTCCTGCAGCTGAGAGGCACAATGCAGAACCCAATCATGCACTGCGCCTGCTGCTCAACGACCGGCTGCTGCTGAAAGGCAACAGGTGGTGTCATGCACAGGGCGGGTGGTGGCTCTCAACACCTGGTACCAGATCTAACAGCCTAACAACCAGCCCAGTGCATGATGCAGCCAGCTGGCTGGAAAGGTGACAACCCCCCTAGGCCCCTTCTTACGAGCTGCAATACCCCCTCCCACGACCCACCACCACCCCCACATAAACCAGCTGCCCTTCCCCCCTGCCCCCCCCCACCACACACAAACAGCTGCCCCGTTCCCTGCCCCACCCACCACCACCACACACAAACCAGCTGCCCCCCCCCAACCCCCCTCCCCCCTCACCTGCCAGCTGCAGCTCGAACGCTCCAAACTTGGTGCCGGGTGGGCTGTCTGCAATGACCTTGCGCACGTGGCTCATCATGGCGTCAGCCTTCTCACTCTCAACAGCCTCGTAGTCGTAGCGGCTGAGGGGGTTGTGTGTGTGTGGGTTGGTGGGGGGAGGGGGTTGAGTGGGACAGGGCGCACGGGTTTCTAGGGTAGCCTGGGTCACAGTGGTCACAGTGTATTGACACGGGAAGTGTGTGTATTGTCCTTGCAGGTTCATCACATGCTTTGTGACCATGTTTGCGACTGTCATTGCCATCACCAAGGACCTGCCTGATGTGGAGGGTGACATGGCAAACAACATCACCACCTTTGCCACGCGCCTGGGTGTCAAAAACGTGTCCCTGCTGGGTGAGTGGGATGTGGGGCATGGGGCTGCAGGTGCTGGCTCACTGTGCATGGCTGCTAGAGCATACGTGCTGCTCTGATGTGCTGCCAGCGTGTTCAGAGGTCAGCTTGCTGAGATGTGCAGGAGGGGCTCCTACCAGGCTGGTATCGTGAATGCTGTTTGCTTTGCTGGTGGTTTGTGCTTTTCGCATGAATTGTTTCCCGTTGGGGGCCAAGGCACGCAGGTGGGTAGTGTGCACATCCAATGATTGTGTGTTGTGCTGCTCACTGACGCCATGGTGGTTGGGTCTGCACTGCTGTTGCCTGCAGGAGTGGGTATGCTGCTGTTGAACTACGTGATGGCCGCTGGGTTTGCCTTCAAGTACAGCAGTGCCTTCAATGTCCCTGTGATGGTGGGGGCACACGCAGTGCTAGCAGTGATCCTGCTGTTGCGAACGGCCAAGTTGAATGCAGCTGGGTACACTAAGGACGCCGTCAACAGCTTCTACAGGTGGATTTGGAACCTGTTCTATGCAGAGTACTTTGTGTATGTCATCATCTGAGCTGATGCATCCCTCAACTCGGCGTTGCTGAGCAAGCAACCTTGGCAGATGGTTGCCTGACTTGGCAGAATCACAGCAGAGCTGCAGGTGTACATGCGCTACTGGTGATCAACAGCAGATCAATGATGTAAGTGGTGGATGTCCTGTTCATCCGACAGTTTGCTTGCGCGGGGCCACGCCAGGTCAAAGACCCGTGGTGGTTGGCAACGGAGCAAGCTCCTCGACGGAACTGTCATCGACGCAAGCGCACGGCTGCGTCGTTCACAAGAAATTGCTGCTTGGTCCGTGCCCTACGCCGTTCTGTCCTATCCGCGAGTGGGTCCCAAGCTCCGGTCTGTTGCTGAAGCAACGCAGTTCACGAGCTTGATTGCTTTCGGAACCTCAATATTACTTTTCTGTCGTTTGTACAACTCTCAAGTCAGTCCTCTCGTTTAACATACCGGGAACTGCGCCACAGCAGCAGCATCAGGCAGGCTTGATGAGGCCTCTGCTGTGTGTGCTCCTCTTGCTGGTGCTGGCAGCTGCTTGCAGTGCTGAGGACACATATGAGTATGACTATGGCTATGGCGACACCTATGGGTATGACGAAGGCGAGCTAGATGCTTATGGGTACTATGGCAATGATGATGATGCATACTATGAGGAGTTCGGAACATACTCAGACACCACTGATGGCTTTGGGTACGATGAGGATTACGACTATCTCGATGACGGCAGCAGTGGTGCTGACAGCTGCAGCACAAACAAGGAGGGCAAGGTGCAGCTCGCCAACGGCACTGCCAGCTGTGACCTGAAGCTGTCAGGCGTCAACAGCATGGCCGACAAACTCAAGTCCGGCTTGGACGGCATCTACAAGCTGTCCGCATGTCACAACGGCCGGCCAATGTACAAGCGGAAAGACAGCCCAGCAGGGGAGGAGCGCGTGCTGTGGTACTCCAAGAGCTTTGCAGACTGGGACATCTCCAGGGGCGACAAGCCCACCGACAAAGACATCCTGGTGTATGGCACAGATGCACAGCAGCACGTGGTGCCACTGTTCGTCCAGTTGTGGCACCTGGGTGCCGACCTGACCACCAAGAAGCCCAATGGCACCAGCGACGAGACCTACGTGCCTGTCAAGCTCACCCTCACGTGTGCTGACGGCAAGAAGGTCAAGGCGCCCCCAGCCCCCGTGTCCCTCAAGGTCGGCCCCATCCTCACAGACGACGAAATGGAGGCCAAGTACAAGATGATCTACGAGAAGTACGGGCGGCGGCCGGAGCCCAACCCCACCATCAACCTCACCTTTGTGACCATGCTGGTGCTGATGGGCTTGACGGTGGTGCTGGCCATCCCATATATGCTGGTGAAGCGCGGCAAGCCAGGCAGCAGGGGCTACGAGCCAGTGGCCACCAGCTTCGTGCAGGCCATCCAGCAGAGCAGGAAGAAGCAGAGCGGGCATGTCCACTGATGCCTGCTGCCGCGATGGGCGTGTGCGTGTGCTGTGTGTGTTGCACTGGGCGGGTGGGGCCGACATGGGTGCTGGGGGGTGTGCCCGAGGGAAGCGCTACTGCCTTGGGGACTCCTGAGGGTGGTGTTGGTGTTGTTCAAACACAATCGTGGAGCTCACTGACAGCCGCAGGGGTGTGCAGCCTGCACTGCAGCAGCAGCAGCCATCCATGCTGTTCGCGCGGGCAGCATCAGCATCGCCTGTCCTCTCACAGCAGTGCTGCCTGCCCAGTATTTGATTGTCAGCAGCAGCGGCGGCGGCAGATTGTCAGCAGCAGCAGCGGCGACGGCAGCAGCAGTGGCAACGGCGCAGCAGCACCAGCTCGTACATGTCACAGCAAGCCTGCAGCTGGCAGGAAAGGCTTGACAGCACAGCAGAGGGCAGTGCTGCGCGTACAGCGACAGTCACACTGGCGCTGCCTTGCACACTGGCTGCAGCGCCTGCATAAAGAGCACGTGCAGCAGCAGCAGCTGTAAGCCGCTAAGCGGATGGGCCAACCTCCGACAGCGGCCGCAGCAGCACGCGTTCAGAAGCAGAGGGTGTGCGCATTCAGCAGTGCCCATGCATACACAATGCATGGGCATGCTGCAGAAATGCACATGCTGTAGTGCTCGGCTCTGTGATGGCGGCAGCTGGTCTGGCTGCTATATTTGTATATTTTGCTTGTTGAACCTGACTTGCACTGTGCAACAGCTTGTACCGCTGAGGCCTGTGTGTGGCTGAGAGGGTGTTGAGAGCTGGGTGGGGAAGGGCGGGTGGGCGGGCTTGCATCATCGTGCATTGCTGCATCAGCGGCAGCTTGCTGGCCATCTGGTCACATGTTGAGGAGCGTGCCGTGTGTGACGCCTGCTGCAGCACAAGCAGCAGCATGGCGCACCGAACCTGATGCTGTTTTGGCGAGCAGGTGGCAGCTGCAGCACCACCCACTGACAGCCCTGGTACTGTCCCGATGGTTCTTCCTCACTGCATCCGACATGTGGCAGTCTGTGGCTGTATCGTCTGTCAGTGCTGCCTGCAGATGCCGCCGAATGCCATGTGGGGATGTGGTGCAGGCATCCTGGTTTTGTTGGTTGCGCACATGCCGGCTGCGACATGTATCGGGCCAGCGATGCTCAGGTGATGATTATGTGCTGGTGTGTGCATTTGGGTGCTGGTGTGTGCATTTGGGGGGGGTGTTTGGGC